>VYXC01003870.1:150564-192911 GCA_013397175.1 Platysteira castanea
CCTGTGTCGCCCCCCCCCGTTCTAGTTGTTTCTATGTCTGTTAAGTTAAGCTGTTAAGTTCATTGGTTCTCCTGAGTTACTCCCTTCCCTGCATACTCCCGAATGGTTTTCCCTATGTCACCCTATGTTACATCTTAAGTTATGCATATTCATGTCCCATGTTTAATATTCATTATATTGCTGGAAAGTTCTGTAATCCCTGTTTACCCATTGGTTTATACACCTCGAACCCGCCCCTGAGTCCTCACCATTGGTTAATGTCATCCTCATGTCATTTCCCTATTGGTTTCCTGGACTGTACCTCCCTCTCTCCACCCCCCCTTAAAAGTGCCTGTAACCGTTGGTCTGTGCTCAGAGTAGCACAGCCCTAGCTCCGTATTGTCCTCCCCGCCCTTTGGGGGGATAATAAAGCTTGGTTGTTGTTACTCTCGAGACGCCTCTCGCCTCCTTCGCCTCTGCCTCCTCGTCTGCTGCAGCTTGCGCCTCGTAGGGACCAGAGCGGCCTCCAGCCAGCGGTCACTTGAGGCGTCTGCGTTTCCCTTTCGGGACTCGCCTCTGACGCTCGCCTGGCTTCCGGGCAGCCAGCGGTCGGCAGACCAGCCGACTCGACAGCATCAGGTGATGAATGACGAGGGTATCCTGGGGCACTCAGCTATGCACAGCCAGACCCCAAGAATAATTCTGGACCTGCTGTTTAACTTTGTTTTGTCCAACTCTAAGTATTTAAAATGTCCTCCAGCAGGTCTGTGTAAGTGATGTCCCAGTCTGAGGTCCCCGCTGTGCTGTGGATCCTGATGTCACCAGAGCAGCCTGAATTTGAGATGTCACACTCACTGCTCTCAGAAATAACCAGCTCAAATGGTCAAAATAGAAGCCTGAATTACACTACAGCTTGGTGTTATTCATACCTGATTCTTGTGGTATTGAGGGACCATCTGCCAGACAGACCTTAACACCACAAATTAGCCTGTTTCCTCTCTTTGGCTGCATTAAAAATAATTAGAGGATCAGTTTCCCCAGCCAAATTTAACACTGCTGCCAGCCAGGCACTTTAACTGATGGTACCAGAGCTGAGTTTCTGCGGGGACACCGCCCAGCAGACACACCAGCACTACTCACAGAGAGGGCTGCTTCTGCTGTGTTTTGACTTACCATGGTGATGCCAGTGTCTTCAGAACAGGCAAATTTAAACGCCAAGTTGTTTCAGGCAGGAATTACTTTTACTATGTAGCTGTAGCATCTAAAAGCAGCCTGGACCAGGTTTAGGACTTCAGGTACTCCTGCACTGGAACAGGGGCATGCCTCCCTCCCAGGGATGGGATGAATCTTTCCCTAGAGAGGGGCTTGAGGCCCTGAGAGCTGCAAGTGCTCAAATGTCAAGAGGAAATGTCACTGACAAGAGGATCTGCCCACACAATGTGGGCTAATCTGAATTTTGGAGTGGGTGCAAAACTCTTACACTTACAAACTGTCTTATCTGGAAATGATGATACAAAGATAAAAAATGACCCTTAGACACCTAGTTCAGACACCATTTCCCCTTGACTATAACCTTCTGGTCACCTCACGTGTTATAGCATCCAGCAGGGCGATAAGAAAAATAGTATTAAGTCCTGGCAGAGTTACTGCAAATTGGCTGTGAGCAAAATGGAGATTGATCACTGTTTAGAGGAAAAGCAACATAGTGACCTGCAATCAGGAAAGCAAATCAAGCAGAGATTTCCTGTGACAAAAGATTTACAGTGAAATTAATGTAACTGAATGGAAGAGAAAGGAGGAACTATGACTGCTTTCATTAAACACATAAACAAGTTGAGCAAATAATTTCTTCCTTGCTCCCTGTTTCTTTCCCTGAGAGGACATGGTTTTGCTTGGATTTACTGATCCTGGGTATTTCTATTTGAGGATCTATGTCCGTCTGGCTGATAAATTGTCACTCTGGGTTTATGCTAGTGTGAGAGGGACCAGAATACAGCTGTGGGGCAGCAGCTCACAGAGGTGTGGGTGAGGGCAGGAAGGCTTGGGGCAGGGTGGGTGCTGGAGGTGCCCGGCCCAGCTCCCCATCCTGCTGTGCCCAGAGCCCCCTCTATCCTCACCCTGGTTTGTTCACTGCTCCAGCCCCTCAGAACAGGGAATAGGAAGGAAATTCCCCCTCTGTGGCTGGTGGTGATCTCCCTGAACACAGAGTTTCACAGAGCTGAGGCGGGCAAGTGCATGCTCACAGCCATGCAGGATCAGTGTCCTTCCTGTGGCGATGAATGATTATGGGCACATTAATAGGAACTGTGTTTAGTCCTGTGTCACCCCAGGACTTCAATAAACCAGTAAATAACTCGGTCACCTTGTAGCAAACTGGGAAATTGCTTTAAAATTTAATGGAAGTCATGGAGGGTTACCTCCTGTGCCTGCAAGGGGTCCAGGAGGCAAAAAATAAACATCACATCTCTTTTGTGTCGTATGCCTTCTGGTAATACCAGCAGAAGAGGCTGATTTTTCCTTGACCTTTTACTTCAGAGAGGAAAGGAGAACTACCAGATGAGGGGTTTCATCTGTGTGTGAGACACACCATACTGTGCTCAAGGCCATGGTGAGTAGCGTGACTCACAGCTCAGTCGAAATGCCAAAAAGATATTGATGCAGTGGAAGAAATAAAGCATATTTTAGGGGCTGTTGCGATGAAGCAATAGCCTGAAGTTGCATGAGCAACTTAGAGCAGCACGTGTGTCCCCAGAGGTTCCTGCTCAGCGTGACCCAAGGGGTCAGCGCCTGTTCTCTGTAAGGTATTGCATTAGAGGGTGAGTTTGGATAGTGTATTTCAGGCAGCGCCAGCAGCAGCTTTGCTCAGAAGCCTCAGGTTTCAGGTGGGGATTTCTCAGGGCCTGCTCTGTGTGCAGCAGTGGTGACAGGGACAGCAGATGGAGACTCCCAGCAAGTAACCCCAAAATGTCCTCTCTCAGATGGGTAGCACTGGTGTGCTGGGACAGGGGCTCCGTGCTTTAACCCATCTCAGGGTTCTGGAAGCAACTGGACAAGTTTGTCACATCACTGTGCTTCAGTGATCTGCTGGATAAGCAGGTCAGGAGATACCCCAGTTGCTTCTTAAGGACTAACCTCCCACAGGAGGTCTCCGAAACAACCAGTACTGCAATGAAAAAGTATTTTAAAGCATTGAAAGTATTTCAACCATTAAAGCTAGGGAGAGGTAAAGGGCAGGAACCCAAATAAGGGTAAAGGAGCTACTGTCACTATTGCAGCCTCAAAACTTGGGCAGGTCTAGATGTCACTGACTAGCATCAAGGGAAGCCCTGCCCTAAACAGGCATGAGGAGCTGCAGGGTTGTTTATGTGCAGGCTCAGGGGCCATATCAGTGACATCTGAAATATGCACTGTGGTCGGATATTTGCACAAAGAAGCTGTGGGGAAATCTGCTGCTTTTCTGATTCAGAAGCTGTGGTGAAAGGCTATCACATGGGAGAAAAGTAATGGAGAAAAGCAGACACAGACCCAGCCACCAAATGAACATTGCAGTTAAATGGGATCCAGCACAACTTTATGGGGTTCTCGTTTTTCCCTCCTCACGTGCTCCCTGATGCCCTGAGCTCACTGTCCTGCACAGCCCCTGCTCGCTCAGTGCTGGGAAGAGGACCAGCCACCGCCACCATATGGGGTCTTTTATGGCTAATTTTCCTGCCCAAATTTTGTTTTTTATTTTCCTAGATGACAGGGAGGTCTGGAAGTGGGAGGCCCATGAAAAGCCTGTGTATGCTGGCACAGCTGTCAGTGTGGTCAGGGTTCTGGGCAAAAGGCTGTCTATGGCATGAGGCCAGAGGGTTGTGAGTGTCGTGCTAGGTCAACTTCTTACCATTGATGAGTGGTTGGATAACAGAGTGATTAAGTAAGAGTGAAAATGCCTTGGTGTAAAGCAGTGGCTCTCTGTGGGTGCACAGCTTTACATGTGTTTTAACTGTGAGATGCTGAAAGCCAAGATGTCCAAGTTCAAAATTAAATTCCAGTGTCTGAGGCTGGAGCTGACCTTACCAAACCACATTTTCCCTGCTTTGTGTCCATGCAAGTGAGAAAAATGCACATCTCACAAATGTGTTTTTTAGCCAGATTCATGTTCTTTGCTCTTGTGTTTTATTCTCTGAGCACAGTGTGTCAGCACAGCCCTGCAAAGGGGAAAGGTTAATATTTATAGATATGCTTATATTGCTTATATGTTTCCCTGGCCTGAAAAGCAAAGCAAACATGACCAACTTACTGTTTTACTCTACAAGGCAGCCCTGCAAAGGTTACCAAGCAATCCCATCACTGACATATCACATCTTCTATAACTGCACAGACAGATCGATGGCTCACACCACACAGCAGGATCAGGGTGGTGTCATTCGCTTTAAGTCCTGTTATTCCAATAGCACGATGTAATTATGTTGATGCTCAGTAGCATGCACAGGAAGGCAAAACCCATTTGTCATCACTAGCTGGTTGCCCTCTGTCCCCAGTGCTTTGGAGTTATTGACAGATCTCGTGTATCTCTGACAGGGAACAAGTATTTTAGCCACTTAATCCTTGATGAGACATTGCTCTTCACTGGAACTAGGAGAGGTGCTTGCAGTGCTCGTGTGGTGTAACACGCATGCAGGAGAGGTAAAGCCTGTGCCCAAGTCGTTCAGGGACCCTCCACTAAACGCTCTACCCCAGGTTTCCACCTCCCCTTGGCTGCAAGGAGCCCAGCCCAAGCCCTGCCAGGCAGCAGTGGCTTTGTGCAGGCAGTGCCCCGTGCAATGCGGTGACACAGATGTTTTATCAGCCATCATCACCATATTGCTCACCAGACTGCCACACTGAATTTTGCTTGTTCATGCTGTTCTGTGGCCTTTCTTTGCGTGGCTCATCTCTCCAGCAGAAAAAAAAGGGGGGGTTTCTGACATGCAGTAATGAAGAAGAAATCAAAATGTAATTCCTTGGCATGATTATTCTCTGCCAAACCTCCCTTTCTAGTGAAGTTGTTAATTTCCCTTCTGGAAATACTGAATCGAAGGGTGAATGAGCCTTTCCTAAATTTCCATTTATTAAAATTTTTATTAAACTGTATTTCTAAATTTGCTTTCAGCTTCAGGAAGTGGAAACAGATCTGATATAACAGCATCTTTTTGGTACAGACTCATCATCACCTTTCCAAATGAGGTGAGACAGACTTGAATCTAATTTATCACCTCTCCTTTGCCAGATTATTTCTAGTTCTTAAATGATGGGATAATTTTCTTTCTGAAAAGTGGATGTTTATGGAGCACTCTTCCTCCCCATACCTCTGCAGACCCTCTGATGGTTTTCCTGCCTCCTGCAGTGAAAGTTTCCCAGTTTAATAATGTATTTGGTCTGGATGGCAGAGTATATCCATAAAGGCAGGAGCACTTGAGGCCGTGGGACCCTGAGGGGTGGCTGAAGATGAGAAAATGGCCCTGCATCATTAGCTCTGGACTTGTTCCCTGTGCCATGGTGTGTGCCTGTGGTGCTCCCGTGAGCAGTGCTGTGCTGGAGCCACCAGCCACCTCAGCACCCAGGAAGGCTGCAGGTGTGCTGGCAGCCACCCCTGCTCTGGGGACAAGGGGACAGCAGCAGCCGTGCCAGGGCCCCCTTTGCAGGGCTGGATGCAGAGGCAAGGGCTGGGGGTGTGTCCTGTCGAAAATGCACCCACAAGGGGCAGTGGAGACATTTCTGAAGGGGAAAAACCTCCGAGCTAAACTGCTCGTTCTCATCCACACTTACGAAAAACAAAACGCATGGGGTTTAGAAGACAAGTGGAAAAATGAGCAGGAGGAAGAAGGCTGATGAATCCAGCGAGTTTTAGGAAAACTTTTATTTCAGGAAACCAGTACATACACATTTGAGCCTAGTGTATGCTAGGCATGCTTAGAAGACTAAGGACAAAGCAGTCCTATAGGCAAAGTCCAAAGGTATAAGCAAAAGCCTCTAACACTCATATATACTACATTGCAGGAGTGATTCTCCTCCCAGGCTGGAAGTGCCTCTGTCGAGACGCAGAAATGGGGAGGATAACTACAGGCGAATTACAGACTTCTGGTGAAAGCCAAGGATAAATTGATTCGCCCTCCTGGGACTGGACAAGGTCAGAGCATGGGTTACAATTATCAGACCTACTTCCACTCTCCTCTGTTGCTTCCCATTAGCAAACCCTATTTTTTTTCAATTGTTTTTTTGGTTTTTGGGGGGTTTCTTTGGAGCTCTTGAAATGCTAGATATCTCCACTTAAGCTCAGGGCACTCAGAAACAAAATGATTTTTAGAGAGGGAGGGAGGGAGAGAGAGAGAGCAAAAGGGAATTTTTCATCTCAGGAAATCAATGATGTGAGTCTGTAGCATCAATGGAACGAGGCTGGATAGGCTGGAGTGCAGCCTGAAGAGCACTAAGGATTTGGTCCAGTCTGTGCTGGTCATACATAAAATTAATTCCAAACAGAGGCACCTGTGGGATGCATTTGTACAGCATTGTACGAGCGGGGTATTGCTGCAACCCACCCTGAATAAAGCATGGATGGCTCTACAAACACTGCCATCCTTAGCCCATCTTTGTTTTCCTCCTTCTTGGATGTACGAACATAAACTGTAAATAAATTAAGCTTTGAATTTGGAATATTAATGAAAGTGAGGACCTTCCAAACCCAAAGGATTGCATAACGAAGTGACCTTTCAAACTGATTATGTAGGAAAGAGATGTTCATGATTGAGGGAGGAGAAGGGGAAAAAAAACCAAACCAAGTTTAAGAGTGTTTTTGCCTTGCTGTCATGGAAAAGGTGGTACCTTCAAAGGTTTCCCAGGCTGGCTCGTTAATGTTTGCAGCATCCCATGTAGGTGTTGCCTCAATTTCACACCACACCCAAACCCACATTGTTTAGTCCTACTTAGTGTACTGTATTTTAGCAAAACACAAACAGATGTAATCTGTATCAGTGTAGCATCTTCCAGCACTGAGATTTGGTAGAAGACAGGTGAAAAATGCCAGGTGCTCAGGAAGACCCAGTGTGAGCAGCCTGCTCCTGTCTTCCACGAGGGAATGAATCCTTCTGTCCAGGCTGGACACTGCTGCAGGCAGGTGCCACTGTCACAGACTGACCTTCCCCCAGTGCTGCTTGGCTGCCACCATCCCAGAGGCCATGTCTTTGTGTCCCCTGGCCCCTTCCAGTAGTGGAGCTCATCAGTCCGGACAGTATGGACAGCCTGTATCCATCTTTGTCCCACATCCATGGTCTTCTCCCCCAGCCACCTCACCCTCCTGGTTCACACCCCTCTTTGGGGCTCTTCCCTAGGTCACCACCTCCAAATCAGCTGTTCCCACCTGTCCCTCCCCTTCTCTGCCATGGAACACTGCTCCTTCCCTCCTCTCTCCTCTACAGGCTGAGTTCCATCTCCTTCTGGCACTGGCACTTTTTAGTCCCCACCATCAACTGCAGCTGCTGCAGATCATGTGGCACAAAGTAATTTTCCACTGCTGCTTATATCCTCACCTTTCACAGCCAGGTCTGCGTGTGAGCTGACACTCATGGTGTGCTCTTCCCTTCAACACTGCTGTCTTCCTCAAATGTCACCCTTCAGGAAAGGCAGGAAGGAGCATCCAGAGAACTGCAGGACAGTCAGCCCCCACAATTCCTGCAGCTGAGGAGGAATGACTCCATACATCTGTATAGGCTGGGGCTGACCAGCTGCAAAAGCAGCTTGGCAGAGAAGAACCTGGGCTCCAGGAGGAAATTAAGCTGATTGTGAGCTAGCAGTGTGCCCTGGAAGCAGAGGCAGGCAACAGCAATTGGGGTGCTTGAGAATGAGCACTGACAGCAGCTCAGAGGGGGAGTTCTGCCTCTCTGCCTAGCACTGCTGACACTCTCTCAGTCTGTCACTTTCACTGGGTCCAGTGCTGGCCCCCAGTACAAGAAAGACATGGACTTCCTGGAGCAGATCTAGGGAAGGGCCACAAAGATGATTAAGGGACTGGGATATCTCCTGTTTGAGAAGAGGCTGAAAGAGCTGAGACTATTCAGCCTGGAGAAGAGAAGTCTTTCAAGGATCTGATCCATGTGTATAAACATCCAATGTCAGGGAGTAAACTTTTTTTAATGTTTAAACAGACTTTCCTGACACTGCTCAGAGGGCAAGAGGTAAAAGGCACAAACTGAAATACAGGTAAGTCTGCTTAAACATAAAAGAAGTTTGGTCTCAGAATAATCAAGCACTAGAACAGGTTGCCCAGAGAATGTGTGGAGATATCTGTCCAAACTGGACATGGCCTCAGACAATGGCTCTGAGCGAAGGGCTGGTGGTAACCTCAAGAGGTTCCTTCCAGGCTCAGTGATTGTGAACAAGGCCATCACCATGGGCTGTAACTCAAAAATTACTCACAGCATCTCTGGCAAATGCAGCTGCAGCTATCACAGGCAAACAGCTCCAACCACCTTTGCTTTGTGGCTCGCTTCACACAGGTCTTTCCTGTCCCTGAATACCTGCAGTGACTCTCCTGTCCCTCTTCCACACTCTGACCCAAAGAGCCACTGCAGCACTTCGTGTCACCGTGCTTCCCTGCCCTCTTCCTCCACAGCACCTTACAAATGCCAGATGCTATCTGAGGGTCTTACCAGCGTGTGGTTCAGAGATATTTGACGTGGCTCCTGCCTTACACACTGATCATTCCTCCCATGACAGGCACACCCAGGACTTTGGATGCCTGTTTTGCCTCCTGAGGGCTGTGATCAGCACGCACATCTCTGTGAGTATAGGATGGCTGCAAGCTGCGTAAGCCTTGTGGTGGAGCAGAGCGAGTGGGTCTTATCTTCAGGATCCTGTGCCTGGTCCTCTCCCCTGCACAGCCTTGTTTGGCAGCTGTGCTGCAGCGCTTCCTTTGCTTGGTGCCACCTGGTGCCTCCTGAGCCAGGGACACGCAGGCCGTACTGGCATCCTGCCATCCTTCACTCACCACGGCACCGCCTGAGAGCTCGAGCTCCAGCCAGCTTCCCTTCCCTCACAGCTCCCACAGCCAGGAGAGCACCCATCATGCTAATTGAAGAGCAGCCAACCACCACGTCCATCACTGCAACAAAGCAGTGCAGCAGCTCGCCAGGTACTGAGGCTTAGTGTGCAGCAAGGCGGACCCCGCTAGCTGTAGAGCACGCTGATTACTGACACCAATTAAACAGCCCATTACCGGGCCCTTACAGCTCTGTCTGCCCGCTCCACTTCTGTCAATGCAGAGTTTAACAAGTGAAGCTCTTTGCCACCCATGTGAGATGCCAAGGCCTTGGTTTAGTTGCCAGCTGAAGCTTTCGTCTCGTTTGGCTGTACCTGGGCTCAAACAGGAGTGCAGGCCAGAGCCTTAACGCTGGCCCCAGCATGACCCTCTCCTGCTCCATCCATGCCCCAGGCACCAAACCCAACCCACAGGACCATCTGAATGCAGCATTTGAGGAGGGTTGAGGAGGCTTTCTGCAGCCTACAGAGAGCCTATACAGCTTGCCAAGCTACTCCGTGTGCCCACCCCCATGCCCAGAGCTGTGCAAGCACAACTCAGCTCAACACTCAGGTGTACCTCTACCTGCATGGGACGATCCAGACCAGATATTGCACCTTCCTGGCTTTACTTAGCTTAGACTTCAGCACAGCATTTCAAATCCCCAGTTGCTGAACATCACTATTAGCCATACAACACACCCTTTTAGAAAGTGCAGAGTGGTGAGGCACTAGAGCTCATTGTAAAGAATTGCCACCATTGATTTGGCCAACAGATTCACATTCAACACCTAACTGATATGAAATCTGCTCTTACGCAGGAGGAGGAGGTGCTATGGAAACCCTCAAGTACCAGGGAGTTGTTGGTGCCAGGCACCTGCCCTGCAAAGGCAGCCTGTGCCCATCCTCCAGCCCCACCGACTGGCCCCGCTCGTCCTGCCTGGGCTGTGTGGCTGCGCAGACCCTGCGTGCCCTGCCTTGGGTGGCTCCTGCTGCTGACTTTGTCACGTTGAATCTGCAGGTAACATCACTTTGTTTCCTCCTCCCTTGCTGGCTGTGAACTGCTGATCAGGGTCCTGCTGTGCCTGGGGGAAGGCAGAGGAGGCTTTGAGTGTGGTTTCTGCAGGACAGTGGGGTCCCTGTGATGCAGGAGTCCATGGGGTGGGTTGTGATCTCTGAGCTTTTCAGTTTCTGTTCTTACTCCAAGGTATTCTCTGAGTACTTTACCTGGAATATCACAGCAGCTGGGAACTGGAAGTTAATTCATCCCAACATGGGGAACAAGTGATTCTACAAGATATTTTTTTGAACCCCTTCCAGCATCTATCAAAGCAGATCATGGTTAAGGTGACCACATTAAAGTTTTCAAGGGATGCAGTGGTAGATGAGCCTGAAAGAACACAAGTTCCAAAAAAGAACAGAAAAAAAGTGCTGTGCCTTAGATCCTTGCATTTGAGAGACGTGTGAACAACAGCAGCAAGGCTGGAGCAGGCACTTTGCAGATTTCTTTATGCTATTTGAAAACAGAGAGGAAAAGCTCCTCACTTCAATACCATGGCAGGGCCCTCCCCTGGGTCTCCTCTGCCATGGGGGCAGTTTGCCTGCTCACTCCTTCTGGCCAGCCCAGCACCTGCCCAGGGCCTGCCAGCAGTGCTGTGGGTACATTAACACCTCTGGGAAGTACTGCCCTGTCCAGGTCTATTCTCATACCTGTGCTGCATCTTCATTAAATACTGAGTTGCCCATTCCATTTATAGGAATGTTGGTGACAATCAGGGCTGTTGCCATGAAGGTGGCAGGTCTGAGGGCATTTGATGCAGAAGATGATGTGCTTTACCCAACTTCACCCCCATTTTCCTTCTTGCTCTCCCTCTGCTCAGTTCCAGGTCCCTTCCCTCACCCACCATGGCTCCCATGCTGTCCTCAGCCATTTCACCCACCATATTCACCCTTTATTTCACCCACCATATTCAGCCTTCAGCCCTTGGTGCCTGGTCACTTTTGAGCTCCCCCCAGAAGGAAGGAAGAGGATTTTACATGCAAGGCTCCCTCTTCAGTGCAGCTTTTCCTGCTGGAAAAGCACTGGATGCAACCACCACAGTGCTGCTGCAGCATCCACTGTGCCTTCAGCCTCTGCCTTGCATCTCTTTCTCCAGTCTCCCTGTTCAGGGCATCCCACTTCTTGAGCTGCTGGATGAAACAAGCCCAGCCCTGGCTTTACTCCCCAGATAGTCACCAGCTTGTGTGCTGGGGGTCAGCTGCTGACCAGCTCTCCCCAGCCTATGGTGGGTAAAGCAGGACACCCTGCATGGTACTGGTGACCTTGCCTGTTGTGCCCCAGCCTATTCCTGGTCTTCCAGCAGCAGCAAGATGCTGTTTCACAGCTGTCTCCATCCTTTTGTCACAGCTGTAAGCTGCTGCCTAGCCCCTCTGATGCTGCAGGCATTTCATCTACCCCACATGAAGCATTTCCAGCAGCCACAGGATATGCTAGCTTGTCAAACTGCATCTTTTTATAGAATTTTTTTGCTCAGTCATACCCTATCAGTGCTTTTGGCCTGCTTTAAACCCTCTGCTTGTTCCCTCCATCCTCCTCCCAGCCTCGGGACTGCCTTGTGGCCTGGAGCACTTGTGAGCCCTGCTGCTGGGAACTGCACTGGGCCAGGTCTCCAGCTCCAAAGTCAGCGTTGGCCAGAGCCCTCGCATGCTGCAGAGCCCAGCAGTGTGGTTCGCTTGTGTTGTACCTCTGCAGAGGCTGCTGCTGGCACTGCAGAGCAGCATTGCTGCTGGCATTGCATTCCAGGGCAGTGGAGAGAAACCTGGGCACCAGGGCAGATGTCAGACTTCTGCCTCGTGAGTTGGCGACCATAACCAGTGACAGTTCCCTGCTGCTACTTACCATAGTTCAGAGAGGTCTTCCTCAGGGGACAAGTGTCCCCTTCCTCCCAGGGTACAGGCAGTGAGCAGCAAGCCTCTGTTGGGAAACCCAGACCTGAGCATACAAGAACTGGGAGAGAGATCTGTGCAGCAGTCACATTAATGTCTGCTATTGCCCAAGACACTTACATATCCCCCCAGCAACTGAGTTATTTGTGTATTTTTCAGTCACTTCAGAACTAAATTCTGATTTGCAGGCAATGCCCTGACCAGCTGGCCACAAGGTCTGCATTGCTGGTGGAGGCAAATAACTGCTTAACCAAGCAGACATGGTGTCCCTTCCCACATCTCTGAAAGCTATGGGATTTCACCAGATACCCTGTTAGAGTGGTAAAAAATTTACCTTACATTGAGAGGGTTGGTTTTTTTTTTTTTCCTCCCTGAAGTGCATCTAGATGCAAGCAGAAATCCAGTGACAGATACCCAGAATCATCAGTTCAGAGAACTGTTCCATGTGCACGTCACATGAAGCCACTTTGCACAGGATGGGGTCTGATGAAAGATGATTTTTATCAGCCCATGAACTCACACTCTTCACACAACTAATTCTCTTGCAAAACTTCTTGCAGCCAGTGTGACAGAGGCTCAATAGCTACTACTTATACCATGGATTTCCAAGGGTGGCTGGATGCCTGCCTGGAGCAGGAGCCATCCGAAACAGCCCTTAATGGTGAGCTCCTTGTTCTGCAGTGGTGTTTCCTCTTTCAGATGTGGCTTTCTGCTTTGCATCTGCAGACTCTCTCCTGGAACAAATGGGCTTAAAACCAGGTTAATCCTTCCATCCTCCATTTCCCTCCTGGTGAGGTGGAGAGCGGCGTACCTCACTCTTTCCCTTAGGGTTTCAAGCATGCCTTTGGGAAAGCAGGAATGCAGATTCAGCTGTTTTCCTCAGCTTGGAGAAGGAGCTCCAGGTTCACAAGGTGGTCCAAGGGCTCAGAAATCTTCCCAGTTAGAGCCAGAGGATGAGGATGTCTATCAAGCGACATCTGCAATGCACTCCCAGCCCTTCACCCCCGATCTGAATCCAAAGCCAGTAGAACTGACAGAAGAGCTTTTGCTCATGGGTTGTGCTGGGCTTTAGTTTTGGTTGCTGCAATCCCTGCCTAGCTCAACACCAAGCTAAGGGTAATTTTACTTCATCTGCACAGCCTGAGTTAAGGAATTAGTGTTCCCATTATCACAGGTTGTGCCCACGATCTATGGGGACTCTTCTAAGTGCCATGTTGCCTCCTGCCCTCCCACACTTCAAGATCTCCCTATTTAATAAAGGCTGTCTGCCATGTCCTATTGGAAGTGTACCCTGAGATACTCATAAACTGACTGAACATAAACAAAGCTTGACAAAGGATGCCAAAGGATGACACAGGTTGACTGAGAAAACTTTACAGCTCTGTAAAGCTCAAATTCACATTTTTAACAAAGGACAAAGGATATATGTACTTATATGTGGGTTTTTTACAGCTACTAAGAGGTCTTACCATGTCTTTTCCCATTTGAGGTCTCAGAACATCATACAACATCTGCAACTCAGGACAATGAATGTGTCCGACAACTGCAACACCACAAATCTAGAACTGCATCACCATGTTCGCCTCATTGAATTTGCTCTGTATAGTATCATTTTCTTTTTTGGAGCACTATTTAATATCCTTGCCTTCTGGGTGTTCTTCTGCAAGATGAAGAAGTGGACAGAAACCAGGGTATATGTAATCAATTTAGTCATTGCCGATTTCTCTGTCATCTGCACCTTGCCTTCTATGGTTTATTTGCTCTGGAATAAGTCAGCTCGAGGGGAGCTCTGCCAGTTTATAGAGACAATGTATTTTATCAACATGTTAGTGAGCATCTACATCATTTCATTTATCTCCATTGATCGATACATTGCCATAAAGCACCCCTTGAAAGCCAGGACCTTCAGGTCCCCATCAAAGGCTGCCCTCCTCTGCGGGCTTCTGTGGGTCTTGGTGATAGTCAGTGCCACCATCCAGCTCTGGCAGAGACACGCAGCTCTCTGCTTCCAGACCTACACCCCCACGCCTGCTGCTCTCAGCCTGCTGGCCATTTTCTTCGTTTTCACTCTCCCATTAGCAATCTTGACCTTTTGCTCCACAGAAGTCATCAGGAACCTCAAGAAACATCTGGACATGAATTCACCAGAGGAGAAATCAATCCAGAAAGCCATACACATTATTTATGCAAATCTGATTGTATTTCTAATATGTTTCCTGCCAGCCTACCTTGGGCTACTTGCCAGGTTTATCATGGAGAGCGTTGGAGCTACCTGTTTCCTGCTCTGTGTCATGAAGAACTCCTCCTCTGTGATGAGGTGCATTGCCACGTCCAACTGCTGCCTTGATAGTGTCTGCTACTACTTTGTCACCAAGGAGTTTCATGAAGCCTTTCTACTGCCTAAACCCAGCACTCAAAAACCAGATGCAACCCACCCCTTGAAGATACAGACATGCTAAAGGAAAAAAGGGAACAAAATCCACCTAACCCACACCCACCCACAACATCTGCAACATAAAGAGGAAATACAGCTTCAGGGCTATTGGGATAACTATCGCTCTTTTTCTCTAGCAAACTCTTTCTTAGGTTTAGCATTACTAAGTCAACTACAATTTATGTTTCTGTTAAACAAATAGGTCACAGAGATGTGTAAAAGTGTGTATGTAATCACTAGTTGTTAACATGCCTCCATTTCACCCTCCAGCACCTACTCATTACTCTTACAGGAAGACAGGTGAGCCATGTACCTCTTCTTTTAGTTCATTCTGCAGCTAAAAGCTATCAATTCTTCTTGCCAACACGTACAAGTGTATATATCATACTTTACCTCATTGTGTATTTTAGGTTGTTTGCATTACTAAAATATTCCAGTTTATATTTCTCCTATTCCTTTGGCTGGCTGGGTTGGGTGGCTGTTCAGGTGGTTCTGGCATATTACTAAGTACATGTCCCTACAAAACAGCCTACACTGTCCTGACCTCCTTCCCCTTCAACTCAGCAGGTCAGATAGATGTGAAGGAACACTTTTGGGATGAAAGCAACACTTGTCCAATACCATAAAGGCACAAAGTCCAGATTTCAGAGCTGAGTCCTCCTGCCAGCTCCCCTTCAGCTGCACTGCTGAGTCCTGGCACAGAGACATCTCCTCAGAGCAGCCATCCCTGAGGGGCTGTTCCTCCTACCCATGTGCAGGCCCTTTTATTGCTGCCTTGGTTATTTGCCACCCTCGCATTGCTCTTCCCTGGTTTTGTGTTGTGGCACCAGGCTGACCCCCAGGTTCACCCTGGCTCAGGCTCGGAGTATCATCCCCCAGCTGACGCCAGCTGGGGCTGGGTGTCCACAGCCTGCCCACATTGACACCTCTAACATTTCCATCAGGGAAGTGTATTTTTCCATGAGTCAGGAGCCTAGAAAAGTCAGGGGAGAGAGGAATTGGATAAATGCTCCCTAGAACTGGACTTTTTTTCTTTCTGAATACTGAAAAATCTCCAAACTGGCAATGAGCTCTGCCCCAGCAATGCTCAGAGCTTTCCACGAGATAGTGTGAGAGAGTCTTTCCTGCCCACAAACACATCTTCCTCTGTGACCTACATTTGCCCTCAGTGAGCCCACAGCTGGTGCTCAATCTGCTGTTGTCACCTTTTAGACCATGAGCGCCTGTGTTGGTTTTGCACGGCCTGGTTTTTGGTAGCAGGAGGCCATAGAGTTGGCTTCTGTGAGAAGCTCAAGAAGCTTCCACCATGTCTGGCAGAGCCAGTCCTTGATGGCTGTGAAGATGGACATGCTGCTGGCCAAGCCTGGGCCAGTTAGCGAAGTTAGTAACACCTCTGTGGTAACATATTTAGGAAGAAAATCAAAACAAAGGGGGCACAGTTTTTTTTAGCCAGAGAAGAGGAGGAGGTGAGAACATGTTAGAGAAACAACATGGAGACACCCAGGTAGTGGAGAAGGAGGGGGAGGAGGCGCTCCAGGTGCCAGAGCCAAGGTTCCTCTGCAGGCCATGGTGCAGACCATGGTGAAGCAGCTGTGCCCCTGCAGCCCATGGGGATCCCCGGGGAATGCAGAGATCCACCCGCAGCCCCTGGGGATCCATGGGGGATGCAGAGATCCACCCGCAGCCCGTGGGGGAGGTGCCCACGCCAGAGCAGGTGGATGCCTGGAGGAGGCTGTGATCCTGTGGGAGACCCGGTGGAGAGAGAGGGCCCTGCTCCCAGGCGGGAGCAGCCTGTCCTTGCAGTACGGCACCCCGTGGGGAGAGACCGACACCGCAGCAGTTTTGGGAGGACTGTGTGCCCATGGGAGGGACTCACGTTGCGGCAGGGAGGACTGCTGGTCATGAGATTGGAACTATGCTGGAGAAGTTGGTGGAGAACTGTCTCCTGTGGGAGGGACCCCACCGTCTCACAGGGGAAGGACTCCTCTCCCTTCCGGAAGGGGAAGAAAGCAGAAGAAAACCTCGGGTGACGAACTGACCAAACCATCAGCCCCTGTCTCCCTGCGCTGTCGGTGGGAAGGAGGAAGGTGTTGGGGGAAGAGAAGGTGTTTTTAAGGGCTTATTTTACTTCTCATTATCTTCCTTTGATTTTGTTAGTAATAAACTCACTTTCTATCTCTAAGATGAGCCTGTTTTGCCCTTGAAGTGTTTTCTCCTGGTCCTTATCTCAACTCAGGAATCCTTCCTTAAATTTTCTTCTCCTCTGCCCAGCTGTGGCAGGGGAGGGCAAGTGAGCAGCTTTCGTGGGTGCCTGGCATTTGGCCAGTGTCAAAAGACAAGAATTAATGGGACAAATTCTGAGAGAGTTGGTCTGGCTCCTGTCAGATGGCTCACAGAGATGGGATTGCAACTGCTGTAGCCAGTGGACAGTAAAAACCACCCAAATGTCTCTTAAATACCACTGGGGCATGCTTCTAACCATGTTGCTAAAGGTCCAGCGCCTCACTGCCACACTGGTGTGTCTTGCCCATGCCTGATGGGCAGTGACTGTCATTACCAGCCCTGGCTTCCGAGCGATGCTGATGAGCAGTGTTACACTCCTGGCTGCTGTGCAGAGGGTGAGCCAGCCCAACTCATTGTCACCTTGCTTGCAAAGACACCAAAGAGCAGCACGCTCTGGGCTCTGGTCCCTGGGCTCACTGTCACGGGGTGCACAAGCACCGACTGCCCCCTCGGAAAGGTCACTGTCCCCGCCTGGGGCACCCTCTGCAGCCGCACCAGAGGCTGCACAGCCTGCCGGGCTCCCTGGGGAACCTTCTGCTGCCAGAAGGGCAATTTGCAACCATTATGGGTTTTACTTCAAAGATTGTTTTCCCACGACTGGAAAGATTAAATTTTAATTGCCAGTTTGTGTGAGGCGAGGAGGGGGAGCGCACTCTGGGTGGAAAAACTGACGGTGAGGCATTGAGCTGCTGGGAGCGGGACAACAGAGGGCACCAGAGACTCCGTCCTCAGAAAAGCGGGGGATAAATGAAGCCTTTCTGGAGCGCACGAGTTGATTGCTGGGTTTCAGCACTGCCGGGCTGTGACAGCCGGCCCCGGGACAGCCGTGCCCTGCACTGACACCTGTGGCCGCCACGGATCTCCTTCCCTGCCAAGACACTGCGTGTACCCTGCAGCCTTTCTGAGGACTCAACCCACCTGTCGGCCTCACAAGGAGCAGGTAAAGGCTTTTAATTGTCCCACACGGGTGCGTGGCAGTGTGCTTTGCTCGGCCCTTCAGGGGTGTTTCTCACCTCCTGCCAAGGCTCCTGCTTGCCAACATAGGGGTCAGTCAGCACCGGATGCCCTGGTTTCCTCCTGCTTTCACGGCTGTTCTGCCTCACTGTTCTGCAGCTACATTCCATTTGGGGAGTCTTTGTCCCTTGCTGCAGTTTCCCATTAGTGTTTCTTACCATGCTGTCTCCTCAAGTGTGGGGACACCTGGCCCCAGGCGCATGGCCTTAGGGGCTGCCACCAGCTCTGTGCTTACATGGGGAACTCGGTGGGGCTGGGACGTCCAGCCCAGTGGGCTCAGCTGCTCCTCAGGCCAGTGGTACGCAGGCAGAGTGGCTTTTTCACTGCAAGGTGACCAAAACAGGCTGTCAGGGAACAGCTGCAGGGTAGGCTGAAACCACAGAGTGGCCAAAACCTATGAGGCTGAAAGCCCAAGAGCACTAGGACATTGGCTGTATGTTAGTTCCTCCATAAATTCCACCCTAAAAATGACTGTACTCCTGTGGTTCAGTATTGCTGTACCAGTTCTGATGCTAGGGCAGGTGGTGTTCTTTCCTCTCGGGTTGCCAGATCTGTCTCCCAATCTTGGACACTAAAAACAGTTCACTTACTTCATGCCATCACCTATTTTCACTACAATTTACATGTAGATGTTTAGAAGCTGCTGACTTATAAGGCAATGTATTTGTAAGAGATTGTGGGAACCTGGACATTTTCCATGCCTGGTTCATTGTAAACACTTCCTTTATGAGCTGCAGACAAAGTCTGATTCATCCTCCTTGCTGGTGGTGAATGCCCTGAAATATTTAAAGGAAGTGCAGGAGATAGTCTAAGTTCTCAGATTCATGTTTTCTGCCCTAGCAAAATTTTGGCTTCCTACCTTTGAAAGCTAAGATCAGACACATGTGCTCACTTCCCCTTCTTTCTCTGGAGGCCGGTTATCTGCTAGGGCTGGTGGTACCCCTGCTGAGCTGCTCCTTCCCAGCAGAGGAGTGGATTTGTGCTCAGGGGCAGCCTGCCCACAGCAGGCGCCCACCCACCAGCCTGCAGCAGCATTCCCACTGTGCTTGGGAGAAAAGCCACCTGAGCTACCCCACAGCTGGAAGGGCTCAAGCCCTGAGGATGTTCTCAGGCCCAGCAGGACCCAGAGCAAACCCATGGGGTGGCTTCAGCACCAAAATAAGGGCCATGAAGGCCAAATGGGGAACACTGCCCAGCTCTGGTGTGGGCTGCCCTAAAGGCAATGGTTCTGACAACCACAGCCGAGGCAAAGGTAAGGGACAACAAAAATTACCATTCCGTTTTGCTATGACCCAGGACTGGAGGGAGGATGAGGCAGGCTCAACCCTGCAACAGCAGCGAGAGAGGGCTGTCTGTGCTTTTGTTTTAGCTGGCAGTGAGTGACAGCATAGCTTTGATGGCTGAGGGACAGATGGTGCTGATGAGACACTGAACCCCTCCAGAGGCTGCCTACATAAGCAGTGCAGGGACGCGAGGAGCTGCAGGGCTGCAGGGCCGTGAGAGGGGGGCACTGCCTCAGGACCCAGCCCTGTCGCTGAGCTCAGTCTCATGCCTGCACTCTTTCCTTGCAGAGACGGCCCAATATGAGCAACTGCACTGACAGTGATGCACAGGGTAGCATTGTGCTACTTCAGCTTGTTGTCTACATCCCAGTGCTCGCTTTGGGGATCCCACTGAACACAATTGCCTTCTGGGTCTTCTGCTGCAAACTCAAGAGGTGGACCGAGACCAAGGTGTACATGATCAACCTCATCATCGCAGACAGTTTCCTGCTCTTCACCCTGCCCTTCCTGCTATATTTTACCAAGTACAAGCATCCCATAGACCAGCTGTGTTCTGCCATACAAAACATCTATTTTACAAACATGCCTATGAGCATCTTTATCATCACCCTGATTGCAATTGATCGATACATTGCAATCAAGTTCCCTCTAAAAGCAAAAATTCTTCGATCCCCACTGAAATCAGCGTCTATCTGTGGCTTTCTTTGGATAACAATGATCATTTATTCCTATTTGTATCCAAAACTTCACAGTGGCTGGGAAGGTTGCTGCTTTCGGAGACAATCTATTGAACCTAGGTATTTCTCATTGTTCTTCAGTATCGGTGGGTATTTTATTCCCTTAGGGATTGTGATTTTTTGCTCAGTACAAGTCATCAGATGTCTAAAAAAGAAGATGGCCTCAAGCTCTCATGAGACAAAATTACTCCAGAAAGCCGTGCACATTGTTTCTGTGAATTTGTGTGTGTTTGCTGTCTGTTTCTCACCTTTCCACATTGCTCTGCTCTTGCGGTTTGCAGTGGAAGTTGCTGGAGCTCGTTCTCTGATCTCAGGAGTTATAACCTATCTTAAGATCTCTGCATGCTTAGCAAACTGTAACTGCTGTTTGGATGCATTTTGTTATTATTTTGCAGCCAAGGAATTTCCAGAGTTTTCTTCCATGCTCCCCAAGTGTATATTTAAGAGGTCCAAGATGAACCAAAGCGAAGAGTCACAGCCACCCACGGATCAAGTGATGGCATAAACAAGGTGTAGTGCATGGCAGGTGTTCAGTGCCACAATGCTGCTGAAGTTTTGAGGCACAGGGAATGGAACCACCTACAGTATTTGCAATCATTGTAGGTATAGGCATATGTACAAAAAGGGGCAGCCCCCTCCAAAGGGTCTGATGTTAACTTGAATTTTGTCCTGCTGTCCTCAGTGACTTGACTCCAGCTCTGACTACTGTCTTGTATAGTTACATCGCAGCTCCAGGCGCCTCCTGGTGACAGCTTGTCTTGGTTGGCTTTGTGGTCCTTCACTTTCAGTGTCTTCTGACTTGTAAACCTCTAAAAAATTTCCTCCTGGGACTGCAAGCTCATATTCTGCTCATTTAAACTTAGAGGCAATTAACTTCCTTAGTGACAACTTGACATATAGTTCCCCTACAAGTCTGTCACCATGTAATGACACTCATTCAGACCACAGTCTGAAACCACTGACTAGAACTTGGTCAAATGAACACGTGAAGGACTATTCCCAGCACGGAAGGTATCCCATATCCAAACACTGGATCCACCTGCTTTATGTCAATTCTTTGGCAGACAACACGGTGGAAGCTGCAGTGAGCAACAGTGCCATAAAAACAGGCGAAACTACTCAGGTCATCCAGCTGATAAATTATGTCCCAATTTTCTTCACTGGTGTATTTTTTAATGCTCTGGCATTATTGGTATTTCACTGCAAGCAGAGCAAGTAGCCTGTGTGTGTATGTGACAAATTTGATCATTGCACACTATTTAGCCCTTGTTCTGCCTTCTAAATTCTCTTTTCAAAGACAGGAAACAATATGGGAGACAAATAGTGCCTGATCTTAACGACCATCTATTGCTTAAGGAGATGTGTGAGTCTTGTCACCCTTGCAGCCATCAACAAATATGCTGCAATTAACTACCCTCAGAGATCAAGAGGCTTCTTGACAGACATCACTTACTATCCAGGCAAGTGGTGTTCAACAAGGAAAAGGACTTCTACTTCAGAAACAGCACAGAGGGTCTTCAAAAACATTTTTGGATCTGGGATTCCCTTCTGGGACCTTGCATCTCATTGCTTATAATGAATGCCTGTTAGAAAAAATTAATATGAATTTTTTTGTTATTTTGAAAAAAGAGATGAAGATTCATATGAACCTGTTAACCTACTTGTGTCCGAGGAGACACAAATAAGAGGCTCTGACACTTGACAGGTTCAGCAGAAAGAAGCAAATGACGTCGGTTTATTGACACTACATTATTCTTAAACACATTCCAATACTACCAGGGATTGGAGAGCATGTCACTTCCTTCTCCATCTTCACTGGAGAAGAAAGGTGCTCATCAAAATGGTCTTATCACAAAAGGAATGAAAAACAGAAAATACCGTTAAGTAAACATCAGCTCTATTTACATAGAACTGTGTGAGAAAATATCTGACTCCAAGGTTAAAAACAGAAGGCTTACAGAAAAACAAGGCTTTAGCAAAAACCCAGGGCAACACCTACTGGTAATCTAGAAAGCAAACAACTTGCTTTTTTTTGCAGATCCAGTCATGCTCATATTTTCTCCCAGCTAACATGGAGAACTTGTTCAATTTCCAACGGGCTCCAAATAGGTCATCCACTCTGAAATACAGAACAGCAATGCTTTTATATATGTGGCCTCACGCATAGGTCTCATGGTATAATATAAGTGTTCCTTTTTCTCATTGTAAAGGGGAAATTAGTTGATTTCACAACCCCTGTCATTGTTAAGTAATATTTTCTGCTGTTTCCATTGAATGCTATGAAAACAAACAAAAAAAAAATCCATACTTTTGCAAGTAAAAATAAAGGTGTGTCACAGTAATATAAATAAATATTCATTTATTACCATTATACATCAAAGTCCTCTACGCTTAGAGGGCTAAACCTATACTGGAGAAAAGACTTTGCTACCTATAAGATCTGCCTTACAGCAGAGTACTTAACAGTGAAACCCGAAGATGAGCAAGGAACTTTCTGATTATCTTAAGTTCAATGTTCTACCTTGAACAAAAACTATTATCTGGTTTACATGTCAAGTTTAGGATGGGTTTCTGGCATCCCCCTTCAGTCTGAACAAAGCCTCAGCTCCCTGAGTGCTCCCAGTAAATGGAACAGACGCGCTATCAGACCCTGGGCCACAACAAACTAATGGCCACCATCCAGCACTGCAATAGCAATACAGGAGGATGGCGACATGCTTATCCTCAAATCTTTTCCATTTCCTAGCACAAGAGTCTGGGAAATGATAGTGGGGACCAGCCACATCTGCCAAAGTCCATCAGCTGCCCCAAAGAGCAAGGCTGAATCACTGCATTTTGCCAACATTTCTGCAAGATACAACTTTCCTGTCCCTTAAAAGAAAAAGTGCTAATAATGGTTTCCACTTCAGGCTTGAGAGAAAAAAAACCACAAGGAAGAGCCTACAAAGTAATTCAGAATTTTGCTTTTATGTGAGTGAGTAGCCATCGGATATAGCATTTTTGGCCCTCCTATGCATGGAAGGCAGGGGCTGGCATAAGACAGTATTTTGCTGTTTGGTGGCATTTGGGCAGGCCTGAATCCTGAGTTCTTACCAGAGGTTTGAGCTCCAGGGGGATGAAGGACACATACTGGGGAGCTGTGGACTGGGTGCTGCTTTCAGGCGTTGGAGGTATCTCTGATTCTGTTTCCTTGGCGCAGCACAGTTCCAGTGGTCTGCACTGCCCAGCAGCCTCCAGGGACCTCCACAAGCACTGAAGCAGCACCAGGCAGCTGGGACGCACGGCTTCTCCATGGCCTGCCCAGTGTGTGTGCACAGATACTCAGCTGGTCCCTGGTGCTGCAGGAGTGTGGGGAGGGCTGCAGCACAGAGAGCCCTGACAGTGTTTTCTGCCGTGGGCAGTTCCGTGCAGTGCTGAGCGAGGGGAAAGGGGAAACGGCCCCAACAGCCAGGGCTGGTCACTCTGTGGGATTGGTGCACTTAGCCTCACGCTGCCGTTTCACAGGCTGTCCATGCTAAAAATAACACTGACATGTTTTGCTCTCAACCCTACAGTTCTCTTTTGATCAAGATCTGCTGTTGCACCATCCCATCTTGCCGTGAGAAACCCAGGAAACAAACCACATGGGGCAGAGGCACTGCAGAGCCCGCGTGCTGCAGGGTAGCCCAGTCCTGTGTCCCTCTCCTCCGTGTGGAGCTGGTACCGGTACCCCTCCCATCTTGCCAGAGGCTCTGCCCCACTGTGATATACCAGCAGCTGCGGCCAGCAGGACACAGTCTCTGGGATGCAGGGGAGATGGAGATTTTCCCTGGCAGGGAAAGGAGGCAGGAGCCCATCAATCTGTCAGCAGGCCGTACCAGTGGTTCTTTACCTTACAGGAATATTTTTTCATTAAGAAAATCACTTTTCCAGGCATGATGTGGTGGATGCTGGTGTCAGTACAAGGTCCTTTGGAGCTGGCTGCAGGCAGGACTGCAGCCTGTACAGGCAGCAGTGCTCTGCAGTGCTGTTGGGCCCTGGAATACCCTGCCCCAGAGCCGCCAGCAGGGAAGTGAAAACACAGCACAAGCGTCACCTCCACTGTGCCACACGGTGACAGCATTTGCAGGACTGACACAGGCTGAGAACTGCAGAGACAGGGGAAATACCAAGTGAGCATCATTGGTCCATGGCAGGGGTGATAAAATCTGTGACTGCATGGAAGGAGGGGACCATGAGCAGCTGCAGATGAGGGTGGCTGATGGGGAGACAAGGTGGAGAGAAGAGAAGGATGGGGATCCTGATGCAGCAGTGGCCAGGAATCAGGCAAAGACCCAAGAGCCTCAGCAGGAGACATGAAAGTTGTCCGCAGACAGCACTTTATCCTAGCTTTGCCTACTGGTAGCTGGTGTTGAGTTTGCTTTGACACATCCTGGTGAACCTGCTGCTCACAGCCAGCTGCTTTGTGCCTGGTAACATGGCTCGTCCCTCTCTTAAAACTTCACTGGGCTGATGAGATCCTCATCAGGCAACCACAGCACCAAGCTGTGGATGGGAAGCATCACACTGGGAGGGTGCTATGAGCTGAGTCCCTCCCAGCTTGATTTTGACTGCTCATGGTTTATGCCACTAGTGATTGCCTGGACACAGACAAGAGGAGTGTGTGAACAATACTTGAGGATGATGCAAAGTTTTCTATACAGTGATGAAACAATCACAACCCAGAAGCTGGATGACTTTGAAAATTAAAGTACCAACAAGGACCATGACATAAAAATGTTGTTGGTTGGGGATCAATGAGCTGAGCACACTAATATGTCAGTAACTTCTTGTAAGCATTCACCAAGAAGCAGCTCCAAAGAAAGGGGATTTGTAAAGTAAGCTCTATACTGGCTGTACACTGGCACGGAATCATTCTCAAGGGCTGGCTTGTGATGTGCAGACAGACAATGCAGAAATATTCCAGAAGCTTCTCTTAAGATGACCTGAAAAGTGGAAAGGGGAAATACGTTTGCCCAAGACAGCAATTCAAGGTACTAAAATCAGGACCTTTAAGCTCATTGATCAACTTGTCTGAGCTTTTCTGGTAAATAGGCTGCCATGGGGAGCCTGAGAGCAGCCCCTGGGCAGCAGATGCCTGCAGACACAGAGCAGTCACAAAGCCAGCAGGTCACAGGGTCACAGTGCCACGTTTTCTCAGAATTGCTGGCTGAGAAGAACTATGGAAGACAAGAGAACCACTGTGATTCAGAGTGAAACACTTCATAATAATCCCAAAACTGCCTGAAAACCACTGACCTCACCTCTCCAACAGCTGCAGGACTGGGGGCCTGGTAGGGCTGTTCTGTCCCAGGGCTCAGCCAGTGTGACAACAGAAGCCACTCCTGCTCCAATCCCAACAGGGGTGGCACTCTGGAAGGCAGAGAGAAGACCTCAGGACCTTCCAGGGCGATGGGTTCCCTCCAAGGACAGTCTGTTGGGCAAGGAGAGTCAACAGTCATTGCCCACTGAGACATCAGGCAATGGAAAGTAAAGCAAAGGAAAAACCCAAAGCCATTCCACCACCAGAGGAACTGCTGCAGGGATGCACAGCTGACAAGCCGTTCACCGCACTGCAGGACTGTTGCAGGCTCCTCAGTCAACAGGAGGTGGTACAAGCCACACCAGTAGTGACAGAGGAAGCTCTGCCCAGGGGAAATGTTCAGGAGGGGTACGGGTGCTTCCTTAGCCAGCGCTGCTGCTCTCACAGCCACCAGAAATTGGTTTTCACAGGACACCTTGCTGGTCATGTGCAAGGAGCACAGCACAGAGCTCCACGGCTGGGCTGGAGGAACTCACTCTCTCCAAGGACAGCAAGAGAACAGGTAATTTCTCCTGGCTATTTACTGACAAGGTTATTTGAATTCTGCAAGGCACCGCCTTTCCCCAGCCATGGTGGGACACCAGAATAGTGATGGAGAAAGAGAGGGCTGGAGCAAATGCACTTTCAAAGGCTCATTTTGATACTGGCCACATCTGACATGTTTTTGGATGCTTAAGGGCTGTCTCCGCCTTTGCTAGAGCTCTGCTAGGTCTCCATTATCATCTTCCCTTATATCTTACGGGTTCGTAATGCATTTCTCATGTCCAGAGGACAGAACTGCTGCAGATAGCTGCTGTACCACATTCCCTCACCTCTTCAGAGGTCTCCTGGCATGATTCCACTGCTGCATGATTTTCAAAGCTAACCATGAGCCACAGATGCACATAAATGCTGCGGCACTCCCCTATGGTTTTTGAGACCCATGAACCTTCACTCATGGAGCCACATTCCCCTTGCAGGGAAAACCCAAAGGCATGTCAGACATCCTGGGTCTTTTCTGTCCATGAACAGTTGCACCTGGAGAGTGCTTCTGCATTAACTCCTCCAAGGCTGGGGAGCAAACAGCAATATTGCCCTTGGATCCAAGGTGAGAAAACCACCCACTAAGCAAACACAGCTCGTCTCTTTCACATGGCTGCTGATCACATTAGTGCCGTGGCATCGGTGAGTTTCTTTTGTCTTGGAATTGTGGCAGTTTGCTGTAATACTTCTGAGATAAAGACCATCTTTGACAATCCTTGAAAGGCAGTGAGGGTTCTCCAATTCTCACTGCATCCCTCTGAGTACAGGATTTGATCGATGGCAGCTGAAACTAGTGGGAGATGTACTAATAAGGGGTATACCAATAATTGCTCATATCACTAATGAGAAGTGATGCAGAGACATCTCAGGACTGCAGGAGAGGACAGCTGTCCTTCTGCCGCACATCTGCTGGAACATTTTAAGCTGTGAGGATGCAGGCTGGCTTCCACTGAGCCCTGCTATAAGGGAGAGGATGAGAGCTGGGTTTAAGCATCCCCTTTCCATTATCAAATGTTTGCAATGGCTCACATAACTCCTTGCTGCAGGATATCTGCTGCTGCCTGATCCAAGTCTGAGCCAAAATAGGGGCCCAAGCCCTTTTCCCTGCCACCCTCCAGAAGCAGTTGTCCCTGCACGGGACCCAGGGAGAATCTAAGTTTTTCTCTCCTTCACGACTGATCAAGCTTGTGTCCCTGTCCGTCTTCTTCCCACTAGGTACCCTACAACCAGCCATTCACAGCCATCTCAATTGTCAGGTTTTCATGGCTGGTAAATCCCTGAACTCTCTAAATTAGAATTAATCTAATTAATTCTAATTAAACTGATTCAGTCCAGAACCTCCCTTGTGAAAGGCTTTATTTGCTTTTGCAGGAGCTGTACCTTTTGATACCCCCAAAATGAACCACAGCAGCTGCAATATCACAGCCTATGAAATATTTTCACTTGTCCAGTTGTGTGTTTACATCCCAGTTTTGGTTTTGGGCTTTGTGCTGAATGTGTTGGCGCTGTGGGTGTTCTGTTGCAAACTCAGCGAATGGACAGAAACCAGAGTATACATGGTCAACTTGGCTGTGGCTGACTGCTTGCTGCTCTTCACCTTGCCGTTTAAAACTTTCTCCCAGTTCCAGCACCTGAAGGTAGATGGATGGTGCCTGGTTCTGGAAAGTGGCTATTTCATAAACCGCTTTATGAGCATCGGTATCATCACCTTCATAGCTGCTGATAGGTACTTGGCAATCAAGTACCCCTTGAGATCCAAGGCACTGAGGTCACCGCTGAAGGCAGCTTTTGCCTCTGGATTTCTTTGGATAGTCATCATCTGTGAGACTTCCCTCATTAAAAGCTTAGAGGACCGAAAACAAGATGATCTTTGCTTCGAAAAATCTTCTGTGATGCCCTCGGTGATCACACTGTGTACCATTATTACGGGGTTTTTCATACCACTGGTCATCTTAAGTTACTGCTCCATACAAACCATTGCAGAACTCACAAGAAAAAAGAATGAAAACTGTCACAGTGAAAAGCTAACCAGGAAGGCTGTCTACATTGTGTCTGCAAACATGGCTGTGTTCATCATATGCTTTTTGCCTCTTTACCTCGGGCATTTCCTCCGCTTCATAATGGACTCCATCAGCTCCGACTGCTCAGCAATACAGAGCGTTAACAACTTCGTTCACTTCGCCTCCATCCTCGCAAACACAAACTGCTGCCTGGATGCCATTTGTTACTACTTTGTCAACAAGGAATTTAAGGAAGCATCTTCCAAGCTAGCAAAGTCCAAATCTGAAGCCAGTGAGGGAGGTGAAATTCAGCTCCCACATACAACACATTAATGCAAAACGCATACAGCACGCATTTTATATTTGCTGAGTTCAACCGGGACTCACTAGCAGGGTTTCACGCTTGCTTTTTATTAGAGTGAGATGGAGGGACATTCTACTAATGGGAAACATTCAGATACATGATTCAGCCCTGATTCAGACAACCACAGCAGTCCAGATCCTGATGTAATGATCTAGATTGCCGCTGACAATTCTCTGCCTTATGCAAATTTGCATAAAATGATGGATTTCCCCTGCCAAAAATCCCCTGTCTTTCATTTTCCCAGGAAACCCAAAAGAAGCACAGGCAGTGGTAAAGGATTGGGTTTTGTCCCTCATCTCCACCTCGGATCAGTGTTTGTGCAGCTGTGACAAACAGAAGCTATTTCAAATATCAAAAATCTTTAAAAAAACCAGAGTGAAACCACTGCAGAAAAAGAAAGGATGGTGTTTCTGTAAGTCACAAACATATTGGGTTTTAGCTGCTAATAATGCACAATCCCATCACAGAGGCATATTTAGCTTACTTTAGAGAACTTTACAGCAGTGTAACTGCTACAAAATGGTCATCATTACAATACCAGGTCAGAAGAATTGCAATTGCTTGTACTGGAGAAAAGCTTTACATCAAGAATGTTTGAGTAAAATGGCATTAAAATTAAGTAAAAGAGCTGGTGCAGGGCAGTGGGAATAAGGACTCTGTATTAGGACTCTATTCAAGTTTATAATGTAAAGGACTGTCTAAAGAAAGTGGCAGCAAAGCTGTTCCAAAGAAATCAACCTAAATAAAGTTGTATCACTAGCACAGAATTCAGTTTCTTAATGAGTTAAATGGAAAAGGTGGGAGGTTGGGGTGGTAGAGGACCTGCTCTGCTGCCTGTCCAGGAGAGACAGCTCCCTGTTGTCCAGGCACGGGGCAGTGAGTCTGAGCTCCAGCTGAGACTGGGATTTTCTAAGGCAGAGCAGAGCATCCCACCCTGTGCTGCACTTACCACAAACACCTAAGTAGCTAAAACCTCAGACCACACGCCCCGGGCTGGGATGTGCCATGCACACACTTCCACTCACACCTCCACTCACACTTCCCAACCCCAGGCTAGGCTGCCTTCCACCTGTACGTGCTGGGCCCAACCCTGCTGCCACAGAAACATCCTTACAGTTCCACACCCAGCCCTGCCTCTGTGTCTCCTCCTATTCCAGGCAATGCCAAAAGGAGGAACCCCCTCAAGAAGAGCCTCTGCTGCAGACAGTGGTTGAGCAGAGCCCTCCATCCACCAGGGCAGTGGCTGTTGTGCTGCACAGGACAGTAGCAAAGCCCTGAAAGTTTCCTGAGGGGATGCAGCCTTCTCAGCACGCTTGCCAGGGATTCAGGTAGGAATGGGCATATCTGCTCTGTAATCACCAAAATCTGAAAGCAGAATGTCTCCTTTGCTTACTACACAATGAGAGGGAGAGGAGGAGAGGCTCTGGTTGTAAAGACCTTCTAAGGAGGTTGGTTTATCTTCCCTTTTCTACACTTGCATTTTCTTTGAAAAGATCAAAGCAGCAACGGAGGGGGCTGTGCATGCAGAGATAGATTGTCTGCTGCTGGCTCAGCCCAAGGGGTGGCAGGGCCCTGGCCCTGCTCAGCAGGGCTCACACCCCACTTCCCCAGCCCTGTGTGCTGATGGCTCTCCAGCGTTGCTGTACAACATATGCACCTTCGTGATTTGATGGAGTGTTCCTCAGTAAAGATCAACAGATGTTTAAGATTCCCTTCCCTCTATAGGATTTATGTGGTGAGAGCACAGTGATTTGAGAGATAACCTGATTGCCAGTGTGTTCTTTCTATACCTGGCGTCTCACCAGCATGCATGTGAGCTCTTCAGAGGCGAAAGCTCTGCAAAAACCAAACTGCTGTTTTAGATGGGCAAGAAAAAAACATTTCCACTCCACTAACCACTAATAGAAAGGGTGGGGGAGATACAAAGCAGCATACAATCAAAGCATTTCCGAACACATTCTGCTAACCCACCTAACTTCTAGTAACGCCTCTTCCTCTGGCAGCCATTCGCCCAGAGACACACACCATGAATGCCTGGCCTGAGGCAGCCAAGCTTCCTCCCCACAGAAACCTCACAGCATAGCCTCTGTACATCTGTGAGTCCTCAGGTGCTTGCCAAGGATTAGAGGGTGAGAGCCTTGTAGGGGCTATGCAGGAGACAGTTGGGTTGTGCAAGATGGTGCTGGGCAGGGATGGTTTCACTGCCACAGCCACCCTCTGCAGCATCCCTGGGCAGGGAGTGCAGGATGGTCCCACTGCCACAGCCAACCTCTGCAGCATCCCCAGCAGGACCAACACCACCACTCCTGATGGCTGCCCGAGAACAGCTGGTATATCGAGGGCAAAGAGGTAGCACAGCACGTTTCACTCTTAGAAGAACTATCCCTTCAATGCAGGACCGAAATTTCTGTTCTTCACCACTCAGGCAGGGCAGTCAGGGATTCAAGTGTGCTTGCTGAAATATGCAGCACAAGGTCTAAGAAACCCCCTCAAGCTCCCCAGCTACAAAACTGGTTTATACTGTTCTGTTTATTCACTGGCTTTTGCTTTTCCCATCTGGAGCTTTTGGGCTGATTTAATAGAAAGAGTGTCCTCTAAATTCATGACCCACCTGGCCAAGCTCTCCCACCCATACAGAGAAGAGGTAAGGTCTTAACGACCACCAGTTAGTGGTCTCTGTGATGTTTTTCGGCTGTTTCTTGATGTTAAAAGTCCCGTGCCCGAGCCATAAATAAGAAGCGGAGACTTCTGCTATTCGCGTTCAGGTTGTTTTTTATTTCTTATCTCTAAGTGTTCAGAGCAAGGACAGCGTGTCCAGCTCCTGAAGAATCCCAGCAGAAGTGACGAGCCAGAAGGCCGTCCGTGCCCTTTTATCTCTCTCAGCAAAACCAACCGTGTTCTACAACGTGTGATTATTTATCAATTTATTCCAATTAACTTCTACCTTTTCTTAACATGACAGTGCTACCTCCACCAATCCTATTATCTAACGTAACAGCAGGAAAATGGAGGGGAGAGAAGAAGGAGGAAGGAGAAAGGCAACGCCCTTCGCCCTCCATCTTAACCTCTTTCCCTCTTACCTCCATAAATCTAAACTACAAACACCCAGTGATAAAAACAAGCTAATTACACACTTTCTTTCTACTATTTATCTCATCTCTTAATGTGGGCAGATGGTCCCAAGGGCAGTGTTCGAAGATTGTATTCTGAGCACTCTGCCAAGGTCCGGAAACCGTCTGGCAGGGTCTCGAACCCCCCTGGACCGTCATAGGAATATTCTGGGCTGCCACAGTAAGGGAAGAATCAAGCAGTGAGAAGGAAGCAGTGACATACAGGTATTTCTGGTGGGCTCAGCAACCTCTGGGAGACAGGGGGGATCCAAGCACCTGCCAACAAGATACTGGTTCTTCCACCACTGCCTGGAAGGCAGACAGTCCTCACCACCCCCCAGCAGACCATAACTATCCAGGCGGTGCAGGCCTTGCCTGGCTTGCTTTTGTCTTGCTGCAAAAACCTATCATCTCACCACATCCACCCACTTTCAAGTATGTGCAACTTGACCCTCATCGCATAGGATGCACTCTGTCTTTCAGATTTCCCAGATTTCTCTGGAGCCAAGTCTGGACAACATCAACATTGTACTTGCCAGGTTATGAGGGCACAGGTGTGAGAAGGGCTGGAACCTCCACCTCTCAGGCTGGCCGAGCAGGCATCTCCCAACCTGCATGACTTCATCCTGCCCCTGTCAGACCACACTGCCCGCCCAGCAGCTGCAGGACACAGGCAGCACAAAACATCTTGCACTGGCATCTCCTACATTATATTAATTCTACGATTCTAATAATTGATGACAAAGCTGGATGCAGCCAGTGTCATACCTGTCAAAAACACTGAATGGATATGTTACAAAATGAGATGGGAGTACAAGTAGAGCAGCTGCAGCAGTTGAGGTGGCTGCACAGGCAGGACACACACACAGAGTGCAGGTGCACATCCAAACCTCTCTCTTTCATGTTGTTGCTCACAGAGATCTGGTAAAATCTCACACTAGATTTCTTGCTTGGGGCTTTCCATTTGCTTTTGTTGTCACAATTTAAACGAACCCTGCTGCCAACCAGGGTGGCTGACTGAAAAATGAGAGTTCAACTGAAAGTCAGATGTGGGGGGAAAGTGTGAAAGCTGCTACCAAAAAGCTGTGACATGCTTCAAAATCATTTTTATCAAAGGCAGAAAAAGAGGGCACTGCTGGGGAAGTGAAAATGGGACTGGCTCATTATCGTTAGCTTGAAGTAGAAGCAATCTCTCAGTTTCTGAATGAAGGCTCAGAGACATCAGCGGGTCACTCTAAGGGGATGAGCTGTCCCACATGGGCAGTGCATGCACCAGCCAGGAACAATGGCTGACACCAGGCACTCCTCATTCCTCAACATGCTAAAAGGCTGCAGCATCTGCAGTCCTGTCCATCAGAAACCCTGGCAGCAGTCTGCCAGCAGCTTTGCTTTACTAACTTCAAAATTCCATTTCTGCCCGCTAACATTTTTCTGCCAAGGTGAACACTCTCTAATTCTACCTTTCTGGCCCTTGGCTCTCCAGCCAGGTTCCCTGCTTTGGTTCGGTAAAAATTTCACACAGATATTTCAAGCCTGACTTCTATCAGCCTCAAAATTGCAAGAGCAAGTCTGTAAGTCTCTTGTGCTTGGTGGATACCACAGCCCACAGTCCCTTGTAAAATCCTTGCTCTATGTTGCCATATAAAAACTGGTTCCAGAAGCACCACATTTCCCCCAAAAGTCACATTGCCCTGACTGGGGACCAAAGGACTAGCTTTTCTCAGTGCCACAGCAGAGACTCCGCACCGTGTCTCCACCACACCATCACGCACACCCCTCACGGGTCACACAGCTCCTCTGCATTGCTGCGCCTGTTTCATGGCTTGCTCACATTTACACTTCTGCCTGTCACAAGGGTCATTACCAGTTTTTCCTGAGAAGAGCCCTTGGTGGCAGAAGGAAAGGAACTGCCTGGTCTGATCTGGTTCCATGGCAGAAAGGCAGCAACGGGCATCTGCTCACCAGCCAGTGCGGGCAAAAAGCCAGGAGTGATCTTGGGGCAGGAAGGAAGAGATTCTTGTTTAAGCTATAATTTAACAGTAACATCTTTTACTGCTGCTCACTTCCTTTCTTTGCTAATTATTCTGCTGAATGGAAGGCGGCAGCTGATGCTCCAGTACCTTTCTACTCCCCACTGACAATCATGCCACTAAGCAATCATGGAGAATTAAGTCCTTTATTTTACCACTCCAAGGCTGCTTTCTGTCACGTTCTGGGCACTGACTATGCCAGGCTAGAGTGCCCGTGGGGCTGCTCCCTGTCCCCTCTGCCAGGGCCAGGGGCCAGAGCAGGCTCTGTGCCTGGGAGGAGCCCACCCAGCAGCCAGGGCCCTTTGCCACCACGGGATCTTTGCTCTGTGCCACTGCAGTGACAGGATTTCATCTGGAGTTGCATGGTTATATTCACAGTGCTTTAGTGATTTTAGAGAGGGAGTGGGTTTGGCTTCTGTTTTGTTTTTAAAGAAGCAGAACTTTGAAACATATTAAAGGTGCAGTAAATTGGGCAATAATAAAAGATAAGTGACTTTAATAACATGACTGTAATTCTTTCTTTTGCCACGTGGCTGGACTCAAATGGTAAGTTTTACCCCTTTGGGAAGAGCAGATTATATTTTCAGTAGGCAGAGGGCAGCAAGGGATGATCTCACCTCCTGACTCCTGGGGGATGGATGGTCTGCAGTGGTTCCAGCTCAAATACAACAACAAATACAGCAAAACTGCTCCAGGTACACACATTTGGGGTTTGGTGGGGATTTTTGTTTGTTTTTTAAGATTCTTCTGTTCTCACCTCTCACGTCAGGGGCCTCAGACCTATTTCAGTCACAGCAGGAAGGTTTCAGTACAGGCAGAGGCTTTACCAACTCCCTTGCTAGGCAAAGCACAATGTAGGAAATGGAAGCCCTGTAATGAGCTCCCCTGCTTTCAGATGCTCAGCTTCTGCTGGGCTGCCCAGGGAAAGACCACCTGGACAACCACTGCCTTCCCCCAGTGAAAGGGAAGTGGATCCCAACACCTGCTTGCCTGGGACAGGGATCCTAACCTGTCAGCATTTCCCACTGGTTTTCAAAAAAAATAAAACAAAGATTTAAAAAAAAAAAGACAGAGAGACAGAGAAAAGGCCTCCCACAAAGATGTGTGCACAGCTGAAAAAGCACTCTGTTTTGAAAAGGTAAAGGTTTCCCTGAGTTTGCATTTAAAGACTCATCCCAGGTTTGGACTGTGCTTCTGGTGATAATTTATCTACATGATCATTGTGAAGCAGATTTCAAGGGAAAATACTGAAACCATTTATGAAATCCAATCCATTTCTGGTTGCTTTGGGGAGGTTTTTTTCTTATCAAGTCACATGGGCTTTTGTTTGCCAATAAATGCCAGGCTGACTTATTTTCACTGGTGTATTTCAACACTTTCCTCTTCCTCATAAACACACATCCTCACTTCTCACTTTACCTTCCCTTGAAACATTTCTCTATTTAACATTTTAACATTTTTATTTTCCTGGTAAAAGTGATGCAAGGAGGGCTTGACCATCTGCTTTCACAAGGGGCTGTGTTAGCTAGAGGTTAAAGAGTGTGAGTCACTTCTGGGCTTGGCTGAGGTTCTTCAGTTTCCAGCTGCACAAAGGCACAGCACGTCAGATGGCAAAGACAGAAGAAAGAAAACACAAAAGCCGATTTTTATTGTGCAGTTCAAGCTTCTCCCCAGTGCTGGCAAAGGCCCTGAGAGTGCAAAGGTTCCAGACGGGGTCAGAGGAGGGACACGGGGGACACGCAGCTCCCTGGGGCAGCACACACACTTTGCTCTCTTGCTTTTGGCTCTAATGGTCCTGATCTGCACGGCCTGTCCCCAGCACAGGCACCGGCCTGGATTCTCCCCCTGCATGGTTCATTCCTGGGTCTGCACTGCAGCCATCCCACAAGCCTCTCCGTGGAAGGATGCATAGGGAGGCTCTGGCAGTCTTTTAGGCCATGATGCAATAAATGCCCTGCCTTGGCTCCAGGTGTGCATTTACCTCCTCTTCCTCCTCCAGATGCAACCCATTGCCACTTTCCATGCCCAGCCAGTCCCAGAATCCTGCTGCAACTGGAAACTGTCTTTTTGTCTTATACTGCTGTGACAGAGGAGAGAAATGGGGGTACAAGGTTCAGAGGAAAATCAAGCTTTAGAAACTGCTGTTTCAGTAATGACACCTTCTAGAGAGTGAACTGTGCAGCAGTTTTATCTTTCAGAAGCTTTCCTTCCTCAGGTGGTTCTATTTCATCAAAATCTGGTGCTTGCCAGGGTCACCCAATGTCACCACAACACGCCAGAAGCTGGACTTGCCAGCAAAAAGTCACACAGGATCCAGCTGCTCAGCAAAACCACCCTTCCTCCTCTGCCACCAGCTGCAGAAACAGCAGCTTCCCTCTCCCCTGGGAAAAGCTGGACATTGACCAGGATGAGGCAATGAAAGAGGACAGGCTACCACGAAGGAGGGAGGGAAGTTCCCATGTCTGCAGGGCAAGTTTAACTCAGAAGCCCTGTGATACTCCCAACCCAGCTTGAAGGTGCCCACTGCAGTTCCCAGTGAGGAAGCATGTGCGCCACAAGAATCTCCATAAATGCAAGTGAAAGAAAGAGAAAGAAAACAAAAAATCCCAAAAACCCCCTCACCTAACAAACAAAACCCAAAACAACACACAAACCCCTAAAAAATCTCAATAACAAGAAAACTAATTATCTACTGGCTATAGAAAAGGTGACTCATGACAAATTCTTGCGTGTGCAGAGATATGGCCAGTAAATAGGGAAATAAGAGGTTCCTTAGAAAACTACTGCTATTTCCATCAGCCATTTGGACTTGCCCTTTCCAGGTCTGGGGGATTTTTTCCCTATTATTATCACCTTCATCCTCTTTAAATGATCCCAGAAGCAGCTCAGCCTTTTCAGCGCTCAGAGGCAGATTTTGGTGGTCAGAACTGGTTGCTGCTGCTGAGTTATCCTGACCAGTGCTGAGCATCCTGCCCCAGCACGGATCAGTCATCCCTGCCCAGGGCATTTCTGGTGTGTTATCAACTACAGCAAAATTTATGTGATAGAAAGCCAAAAAAAACACTAAAAGCAAGCAAACAAACAAACAAAAGCTTAAAAAAACTTCTCTGCAAAAAGCACACAACTTTTCCCTGTTTCTTTGGCACTGTCTCACATTCCTTTCCCTTTCCTTTTTTAAGAATAACCATTCCTAACCTAAGGCCAAGATGAAATGGTCAGAATATATTTATTACAAACACGACCACCAAATTCAGGGATCTTTCCAGGCTGCCCTGTGTACCTTCAGCCCCAGCTGTCATCATGGAAGTGTGAGCATGCTGACAGCCTGAATCTGCCAAGGCAGAAGTTGAAACCACAACACGAGGACATTTCTTTTCACGGGTGAACTTGAACTGTGCAAGCCTCTTTCTTCCTGCAGCAGGTTTTGCTGCCCATCCACCAGATGCTCCCCTGATGCTGCAGATTGTGAGGCTGCTGTGAGGCAGGGACAGAGTGAAGGATAAGCAGCAGGCCTGGCAAACAGCAGCATTTTGGCATGCAAGGTAAAAACATGCTTTCTCTTCCCTTCAGGGTGAATTCACAGGTAAGGGCAGGAGGTGCCAGAGCTCTTCCTCAGGCCTGTGTTCACTCGTTGTTATTAAAGATGTTTCTAAGCAATGCTGATACAGGTGGCTGGGGCCTTGGTTTCATGACAATCCACTGGTTTTCTCTAAATCATTTACAGCTTATTCTGGTGCAACCTCACCCACCTTCCCAGTGACAACACAGAGCAGTCTAACCTCTCCCAGTGTGGTTTCACAAGACCATTAATCACCCTCTGCTCAACTGAGCACTGGGAATTCAGAATGTCTTGGTGCTCAGCAAAGCCCCTTCACTGTCACAGCTTGACAAAACAGCCCTCAGCTGAAGAGAAAAAAAGCAGCTGAGAGAGGAAGGTGAGTAGCTAATAAACCCCACCCATCAATCCTCTTCCTCACACTGAGCAGCAATTATTCAAGGTCTGTCCCTCCAACCCACCCATGTGGGAGTGAAACACCCAGCAGGGCCAAGTCCCCAAGGGCCAGGCCCCTCCTTCTGCACAGCGTCCCTCACTAACCTATTTTATTACCAACCTCCACTGACAAATTACCAACCACCAACCTGCAAAATGCTGGAGGAACCACCTCTCTGCCTTCTTCATCTGACCTTTTGCTTCTCTATCTTGTGCCAGCGTAGTCTGCCTCTGATCAGCCTAAGCCACTAAATGGTTTGTTTCCAGCACATCTGGCTCAATAAATGATCCATATAAGAGCAAAGAAACATAGATGTCAGTAACTTAGGGAAGTTCAGTCAACCAGAAAGAAAAAATATCTGAGGTTTCCTTTTAAGACAATGGTTAAAGAACTAGTCTCCGTGAGTGATCCTCTATAATTTCTAAAATCCTGGTTTGAGGAGAAATATTGTGGACACAAACCTCAATCTCCAGTGGGAAAGTAAATAATGCATCAGTCAGAATAAAGAGAAAATAACTCATTTTTCTGCCTTTTCCCCCATGCTGGTGACAAAAAGTATAGTGTGACATAAGAGGAACAGAAAGCATGTACACGTCTAGGAGAGACACAGCAGACATGGCAGTGGCTGCAGCATGCAGTCAGGGAAAATAAAATACAATTATTTCCTGATGCATTAAGCTTGTGAAACCAGAGAAACTAGGAATTCCCCATGACTGATATTTCCAAGCAGAGAGCATGGGTAATTGACTATAGATTTTTTTTAATAAACTGCTTTTTCTTGAACTCTCAATTCTAAGATATTCTGCATGAACTCAAAGGTTTAGTAATATTCTCCACATGGGACTTCCAGACTAAAGGTAGACTTTTTTTTCCCCCCAATATAGTGATTAATCTCTGTGCTAAGCTGCCTTTTCAAGTGTCTGAAGAAATTTCACTCTGAGTCTTTTGAACTCAACCATCTTCTCTCACTGATAGCCAGAGCTTCTTCCTTTGGCTCAGATTCAACTCTGCCACACCGTATTAGTAACTTCAGTGAGCCCCTGGGCCCCCTCTCAGCACAGAGCTACTGTTTGTGGGCAGCCAGAGAAAAAGTGTAAGTGCATGAACTCACTGCCTTCTCATGAGGAAGAGCTTAGCATAGAAATCAGCCTCCGGCCCTACAGGTCACCTCCCCACAAGGGCTTTTTCCAGTTGTGCTCAGGCTGATAGGAAGCAGAAATGCAGCAGAGCCCATGCTGTCCCCGTCCCAGTGCTGCAGTGCCGGCTGTCTACAGCACCTGACCCCAGGAAGCTCCAGGTTTGCAGGGCCCTGGACCTACACTGCAGAGCTGGAACACCATCCTTGCTGTGGCAGGCTGGAAAACCACTGGATACTTTCCTGGGCTACTGCAGCCTGTAGTTTAGGAACCTCCCAAACCAGAGACTGTTTCTTTATGTAAAATGGCCCACCAGGGACATTTCCGCTTTCCATGAGCACACAGAAACACACAAAAGTAACCACTCTATCTACATCTGGCTTCCGCAGTGTAGTCAGCATGTCCCTGCCAGAGCTTGGTGCAGCATCACACCAGGCAGAGCAAAAGGGGCCAGCTGCAGCTAGTGCCCACCAGGTAAATCCTGAGCGGGATACTGCTCTGAATGGAAAACATCTGCACACACCCAGAGCTGCCGAAGCTAAAGATTGCTCTCCAAAAGGCCCAAATTATGCTGTTACACTGCAGGGTTGAACAAAGTGTCAAACCACTAAAGGGGAACCTCACCTCTGTCTGAAACTAACTCCAGCATGCCTGGAAGAGGAAGGGAAGAAGGGGGCCTTAGAAAGCAGGAAAATGTATTTGGGGCAGATTTCTGCTGGCTTGCCCAAAAGAGAGTCCCTGGGAACTTACACCTTTGCTTGGATGTCTACAAAGACATTTAAAATTACTCATTTGCAGCATGTCTAACGCATTTGGAAGAGAAAAATAACCTAAAAACGTATTTCCTAAATGTTTTTCTTTATCCTCCTTTAGCTTGTTTCTTTCCTCCCACAGCTGTTTGTGCAGGTAGCCTGGGAGACCTCAGCTCACCTCAAAGCCAAGCAAAAGGGATTTGGGGGAAGAGAGAAACCCAAGTTGGGATTAAATGAAAGGGAGGTGGAAAGGAAACAGGAGTGTGAAGCAAACTATGCATTAGTGTCTAGTTTTGATACATTTGAAATGTATTCAGCTCCTCTGAAATGCCTTTGTGCTCATGCTCTCACTCTGCTCACTTCCATGGGAGAAGGGATGGGAAGCAGGGTCTAACCTTAACTAAGAAATGTTGAATTTCCATTCTGCTTCAGAGGGCTTGTGCTGGTTTAGCCAAATTTAGAAATACATATATATTCCGAGAGAAGGCAGGTAACAAATTAGCCCTCCCCCACCAGGTTCGGGAAAAAATAAACTTTTTTCCTCAAAGAAAAGGGAGAGAGATAAAGCTATTTATTTAACAAACACACCGGAAAAGGATGATAATGCTAAACAATAAACCCCCTTCACTATAGAGAGAAAACCTGGGAAAAATCCAAAGTCCTCCCGTGGGTCTAGTCTCTCTTCTCTCCAGAGCTGGGGGGGGCAGGGGCCCACCTCTGGGGCCTCGGTGTAAAGTTCTCCCAGGTGATGTGCTTGGTGTTGCTGCACAGTTCCAGAGGAAAAGGAGAAGAAACCAAAATCCCAGGGAAACAAAGGAGTTTAACTCTCTGTCACTCTCTCCCGAGAAGCAGAAAAGAAAAAAAAAAAGGAAGGGGGCTTCCTTCACTCCTCAGCAGCAGCGGCTATCTCTATGTCCTTGAAACACCAAACAAACTTTGAAAAAGCTTGCTCAGTGTTCTCTCCTCTCTCGGGCTCAGCTTAAAGGCACAAAAAACCTCAGGAATCATCTCTGGGCAAAGAGCAGTGATATGGGATACAACAGCACAAAGTCACCCCATGACAGGGCTAATGTAAAAAAAGAACAATTCTCATAGACATTTTCCCACCCTGGTGATAAGACAATAACCCAGAAAGGACTGCTTCAGCACAGCTTACTTTGGCCTCCAGATGACACTTGGTAAAGAAGCATCTGAAGAAAACTGCATTAATTCTTTTCACATCTCTTTTTTCTTTTCCCCATTTTTTGTTGCTCTCTCTTGCCGGATTTATTTTTGTAGAGTTCAGTGATGTATGGGGAAACCCCTGACTTCAGTCAGCAGCAGCTACCAGTGAGATCAGGGAACAAAAGTGGGCATGGAGTAAAACAATCTAGGGTTCTACCACCTGGTGAAGGGCTATTGTCCACTTGCCGAAAATAGGGAGGACTCATGCCAAGGTAGGAGTTTGTGCCACTCTGGGATTACATTGATCTGTACTCCAAGTGTGCAGGTACACTTCTCTTTCCCGCTCAGCAGTAACACATGGAGCTGTCACATGGACCAAGGTGGTTTATAATCACCTCAATCTTCCGCATGTGAGAGCACAGACTTGTGGAAAAGGCTGGAAGAGACCGTCTAACTAAAGGCCAGCTCAACATTCCCATAGCTGGCAGAATTTGTCTAACACATCACAGGAAGGGGTATTTCTAGTTTCATCTACCTTCAGCATTAGAAGGGTTTAAATCCATTATTTATTTTCCCATTTGCAGTAGACCATTTATTTCCTTCCCCTTCATAGCTACCATTTATGTATTTGAAGACCTATTTGTGCCCTCCCCACCCCAGTATCTGTGCTCTAAACACCCTCGGCTACTTCTGTGCTTTGGAGGTAACTTGCTGTGCTTGCCCATTTCCTTGGCTCTCTTGGATTGAGCTGGGTCTTTCTTTCTTTCTTTCTCCTTCTTTCTTTCTTTCTTGAGAGGCACCCAAGACTGAATATAGTTCTTCTACAACCTCAAACAAGTGATATCCCGTAATCACACTGACATTTTTCCTACAACAGCATAATCTTCTATTTCATTTCCAGTCATGCTCCATTTACAATCTCTTCTAAGCTGCAGATCCCCTTTTTCAGATCTGCAGCATATCAGGCTCACTCATCTCACATTTGTGCTCACAACTATACATGTGTGAAACTTTGCATGTGTCTTTCTGCCCTTTTTGAATTCCTTTTTCTCCAAATCATTTACCCAACTTGTCAACACCATTTGAAATACCAATTTTGCTTCCACTCTCTCGTAGACTCTCTCATTCATGAAATAACTAATCACACTGCATGTAGAGGTAAGTTCTAAAGTTAGGTGACCTCAAACAGAGAAGCACTTTTCATAAAATGTATAATAATATAGGGAAATATAATTCTAAAAGAGTCTGTTCATACAGTCATAAACTACAGACATTTTGTTTATACCATTATGAATTACTCTAGTCCCTGTTAGTGGACAGCCTACACTAATATCTGGAAATACGACTGCTTTCTATGCAAAAACCTTTTTTTTCAACCATTTCTTGACTGTAAGTTGTCAGAGATCTACAAGAGGCTACATGAAGGCAGAGCCCCCTCCCATGGGCTGCAAAAGCTGGTGCTTTCACCCACCCCTGTGCGAGACGTGAGGGACACGACACCTCACGCAGGGCAGGATAGCTCTGTCAGGGCTGAAGTGACCACAGCGTGCCTTTGTGTTTAACAAGGGGCTGATTACCAAATTCCCCAGGCTACAGCTGCCCTCTGCTGTTTAGCACCAGAGAAGGCTCTGAGCTCTCTCCAGCGTGCCCTGAGCAGGGCTCTGGAGCTCCATCCCACCAGTCTGCGGGCTGCAGCTTCGCCCCTCGGGAGCAGTGGCACTGCCACTGGGAACAGCCCCGCGCCCATTCTGGAGGAGGGGCAAAGGCTGGAGCTGGGACTGGACTCTGGCAGCTTGTGAGTCTCTTACCAGCTGAAGAATTGCGTTTGCACGGCCAAGCTTTGGCAGGGCAGGGGCTACAGGGGTGGCTTCTGTGAGCAGCTGCTGGAAGCTTCCTCCATCTCCAGCAGAGCCAATCCCTGGCAGCTCCAAAGGTGGACGTGCCGCTGGCCAAGGCCGGGTCAGTTAGAAATGGTGGTAACACCTCTGAGATAAGAGATTTGAGAAGAAAGAAAAAAGTTATTGTGCAGCTGTGATTGTGGCCAGAGAAGAGCGGGGTGAGAACACAAGAGAGGAACAGCTCTGCAGCCAGCAAGAGCAGAGAAGGGGGGGCAGGAGGTGCTCCAGGCACCAGAGCTGGGATTCGTCTGCAGCCCGAGGTGCAGCCCATGGTGAGGCAGCTGTGCCCCTGCAGCCCATGGAGGTCCACAGGGATGCAGAGATCCACC
>VYXC01003871.1:0-42892 GCA_013397175.1 Platysteira castanea
TTTATTTTTTTTCCTTTCTCTTCGTTTTCTTCTTTTGGGAGATGACATACTACCCTTTTTCACTTGTATACTTTTTACTTGTATACTGCCCTTTTTTAAATGTTAGTAGTTTGCATTGTAGGGCTGCTCAGATACCTCCAAAACATGTTTGTACTGTGCCCCAGGATGGTGAAACTGCAGATGACAGCTTTTGGAAGATTTCATGTATTTGCTCAATAAGGTGGCTTGAAAAGCCTGAAATTCAGGTTTACTGAAAGAGGACCTGAAATGACTCATGATCCATATTTGACCCCGTGTTTGAGGAAGATGCCCTCACGACTGTGAACAACCTGTTCAACTTTGATCCAGGGCAGCAAAGGCACTGCCAGAATAAGGAGCACTTTGAAAGGGGCTTTAAAATTCTGGTTTTTGGGCTCTGCATGGTAAAACTCATGTATTCAGTTTCCTTCCTTGTACTAGCCAGACCATAATAATGATCAGTCATCCTTACATAGAAGAATTTATTTTAAAAAGGGGAAATGAACAAGAGGCAGAAAACAGCTTAATTTTCAGAGAAACATGGCCAGACTTTGCATAGACAGATGCTGATGCACTGATGTTGGTGCAACAAGTTTCCAAACACAGCCTTTGTTTAGACATCTTTATATAGTCTCCAGATGGAGGAAGGGAGACAAGTGGTCCCTTTCTAACTTGAGCAGAGCCCCCCAAAATGCCTTTCCAGCTCTCAAAGGAGATGGAGGATGGGTGCTTACTGAGGATGTTTTTCAGTTCAATCCCGAGAAGCCCATGAATGTGCCGTGGAGCACCTCCAGTGTTATGCTGCCCACATAGGTTTCCTTGGGACTTAGGTGTGAAAGATGCCATGAAGAAGGGTGCAGGTAGGGTAGGGCAGCGGTGGTAGAAGTTTTGAAGATTCCAGAGCCTTTTAAGTTGCTTTGGGATGAAGGAGGAGAAGACAATGAGTGAAAGGAAAAGTGCAAGAGACAGGAAAGGATAGAAGTGTGATATTTACATGTGTTGGGGTCAGTGTCCATGGAAGCTGTAACAGAAACATGAAAACATGAATGGTCTCTTACTCTCTTACAGCTGAAAAAGCAAAACCTGTAGGAGATGCACAGAGCTCAGTGCAAGAGCAGGAAGCTGTTACCAAAGATTTTCCCAGGCTAGTTCCTAGGAAAGGCCTGTTTTGTGTTCTTGGAGTGGAAACACAGAGCTGTTCTGCAGAGAGGAGAAATAATGGAAACAAAAGCCCAAGCATTCCAAAAGTCCTGTGAAAATGAAGGCTTTGCAGGAGATAATTCAGAGGGAGAGTGTAAAACCTAGAAAACGGGCATTGCATCATTTTGTCAGGGGGTTAATTTATTATTCCGCATGAGTGGGCACATCACTGCCAGCCAGAAGTCACCCAGCAGAGCTGTGAGTCATCCCCTGAAGCAGCCCTCATCCTGGTAAAATTCATGTCCATTTTCCAGCTCTACTTGCGTTGTGTATCCAGTTGCCCTCATTTTACAAACCAAACCCTAAGTTACTGATTCAAAGCCAACAAAAAAAGTGTACACTCTTTCAAGTATGGGAGAAAATAAACACTGAAATTCCTGGACTCTGTGACAAGCCTTTCAGACATTACTTGCTGATTGAAAGGCTTAATCCTGAAAAAGTCCCTGCTTTAAAGCACAGTGAAATGGGTCACCCTGGTTATGTCATGTTTCTGTAAACACATATATTGAAAGGTCCCCAAAGCCCACTACATTAATCTTTTCTATTTATAACTTTGTGAAAAACCTCAGCCCTCACCTTGAAGCCTTCCTGTAGTAGGTATCTTTTTGATTTAAACGTGGTTGCTGATGTCTGAGGTTTTCTTCACCTTGTAGTTCAGCCCTGTCTGACTGATGATAAAGCTGTTTCCTCTGACCAGCTGCAGGAACAGATCCCTTTGGGTACAGTGGGCTGAGCAGTTCCTTTCCATGGTTATTGTGTGCTGTAATCAAAGATCACCGTAGTCTGATTAAGACCTTCGCTGCCAGGAGTTTATCTGGCTGAGTGAGCTGCTGAAAGAAGCACTGTCCTTTGCCTGGACCTCTCCAAGTGTCTCTTATCTTGCTTTATCATTGCTGGCAGGTTGAAAAGCAATGATCAAATGTAGGTGAGTCTTGCCTGCCTCAGGGCCCAGGCTTTTATTTAATGGCAGTTATTGAGAAAAAAATGTGCTCCGAAGGAAGGGGTCCAAGCCAGTTATGAGAAAGCATCAGGTTTCTTCAGAAACTTAGCATATTTCTTGGAGTCTGGGAAACACGACTTGAGGGGCTGGATCCCACCTTGGAAAGCTGAGTTCCAATGTGATTGTGTGAGGTCTTTAGACTCAGCTCACCCCTTCATGGAAGTATTTCCTGATGGATAATTTGACATTATATTTTCAAAACTCACACTGTAGCACAAATTCCTTCAGTTTGGAGGCAGGCAGAACACTGTGCTATTAGACAGGCAAAGAAAAATTCCAATCAGCAGTTTGCAAACAGCTGCATGTTTTCTCTGCAAGAGAAAAAAGGAGCAACAGCAGCCTTTAGTTGTTTGAATTTGAAAAACTGATTTTAGAGTAGAATGTTGTATTTAGGGATATTTCTTGACCACAGAAATTGGTTAAGTCTATCAAAATTATATTTTCTGGTTGCTTCCCCGTTGTCTATCCCGCACTGATGGCTCAGGGCTAGTGTGGTTCATGGGAGACTCTAAGTCAGATATTCTTTAGTAAGATAAATAATTTCAGTTATTGAGGAATAACAAATGAAATTTTTGCTTTTGATGCCATATCTTTGTAGAGAAGCTGGGGACAGCTGTGGAGAGCTGGAGACAGCTGGTTTCATTTTGCATGAAAGCAACACTGCTGCAAGTTCTGCTTCGATGTCAGGAAGGTGCCTGAGTGGAAATTTTAGATGTATGGTTGTAGTTTGCAGCTCACTCCGTTAGGGATGAATTTTCTGACTTCACCAGAATGGACAGTAGGTGCAAAATGGCCCTTTTTTGGGTCATTTGCCCTCACACGAGTCATGCACAGTATCAGGGTGAAGCTGTGGTGTTCCGAGCAGGCCAGGGACTGAGAGGAGGAACATCCTGGCACCTGTGCGTTGGCACAGTCCCCGTGGCAGCCAAGCCCCAGCCTGGCCCCAGCCACCCACGAGAAGCAGATGGGTTCAGCTCTCCTGGCCCCACACAGCTGCAGCTCTGCGGCTGCTGCTGATTTAATTTTGTGTCTGGGCTTCTCGCCACCTGCGAGCCTCGTGGGAGGCAGCAAGGAGTTCTCCTGCACATTGGTGTCCATTCCCACACATCTGTGTGTGTTCTCTCTTGGGATTAGGGAGCAGCAAGGGTTGCCATGTCCCTCTGGCAAAGGTTACCATCAGGTCAGCCGAAAGGGCAAAGGTAGACTCCCGTGTGGCTGGAGCTCCAGCATCTCCAACCAGTGTTGAGTCCCTCAGTCTGGAATGTTCCAGTGGCAGCCAGTGCCAGACTTGGCTCCAAACTGTCCCTGGGGAAGCACGTGTTTGCTTCAATTCACTCCCCTGTGGGTTGGAAGTTCCCTGTACAGGGCAAAGGGGACAATTAATAAAAGCGACCAAAAAAATTATGAAATTAATAAAATGTCTTACACTTGCCCTCAGTGAGCCATGCCAGATTTAGCTCATCAGGGCTGTTGATCTGATTCTGGATGATAGTAGAGGCTGGTGCTTGAAATCCTGCTCCAGACGTTTGTGCAATACAGAAACGGCGTATTTGACAGACAGGGAGCCATCTTTGGCTGGTTTCACTCCAATCCAAGCAGCCATGGCCTAATTTTCCTCTGCAGAAGTTTATCGTCCACTGCGTTATGGTTTTCTTTGTAGCAAGGGAAGGAGGTGTGGCATTTTTCACCAGAAGTGCCCGTGGCTGGTCTGTGAGTCTCATATCTCAGCAGTACGGGGAAAGGTACCAAGAGGGTTTGCTGTGGCTTACCCTGGATGAGGATATGTAGAAATGGAAAGGACAGGGTCATGGAGGAGAGTCCTTATTTCAGAATGCCAAACCCTGCAGGACTGGACTTTAGGCAAAATCTGGGCCTGCCTGTCCAGGTTTTTAGTTCAATCCAGAAATACTCAGGCATCAAACCGATTCCGAACATTCCTGTTCAGCCTGGAGGTCAAACACAACATTTCTGCACGTGCCATAGTTTCCTCTCTAAACCAGGAAAGCAATGATACCTCTTTAGTAAAGAAAGCAAGAGTGGACAGAAATGACACCTACTGGACACATCCGGGTACCATCTACAGCAGATGTACCAAACACACAGGTCTTTTAAAGCAGATGACTGCAATGACTGGACTATTTTGGGGACTTGAGAGCCTAAGTACTTCTGTTCTCTAATAGGACTGTGGGGCATTGTTGTCATATTTATAGCAAAGTGAGTTCAAACTCAGGACATCTAAGGGCAGGACTAACGTTTCTCAGGAAAATATTGCACTGTTTCTGTGATTCAGTTCCTTTGCCCATAAATTGTGGAAGTCCTGTGGTTTCTTCCCTGCTGCATGAAGACTGCATTTTTGAGTCCTTGAATTGTATTTTAGAGCTAAAGGAATTATTTAAACTCCTTATGGTTTAAAACTCCTTATTGCACCCTAATGGCAAGCATTTTAAAGAGGGTGGAAAGGAGCAGCTTGGTGACTACCAACCTGCCAGCCTCACCTCTGTGCCTGGGAATACCATGGGACAGATCCTCCTGGAAGCTCTGCTAAGGCACATGGAGGGTAAAGAGGTGATTTGAGACAACCAGCACAGCTTCTCCAAGGCAGCTCTAGCCTATTTTAGTGGCCTTCTATGATGGAGTGACCACATCAGTGGACAAGGAAAGGGCCACAGATTTCATTTGTCTGGACTTCTGTAAAGCCTTTGACATGGTCTCTGACAACCCCTTTCTCCTTAAATTGGAGAGAGATGGATTTGAAGGATGGACTATTTGGTAGATAGAAAATTGGCTGGATGACTACATCCAGAGTGCGTTGGTCACTGGCTAGATGTCCAGATGGAAGTCAGTGACAAGTGGTCACTTGTCACCCTCAGGTCTATACAAGGACCAGGACTATTCATCAGTGACACAGTCGGTGAGATTAAGTGCACCCGCAGCAAGTTTGCATGTGACACTGAGCTGAGAGGTGTGTTTGGCACACCTGAAGGACAGGATGCCATCCAGAGGGACCTGGACAAGCTCGAGGAGTGGTCCATGGGAACATCATGAGGTTCAACAAGGCCAAGTGCTGGTGCTGCACCTGGGTCAGGGCAACCCCCAGTATCAGCCCAGGCTGGGCATGAACAGACCGAGAGCAGCCGTGCCCAGAAGGACTTGGGGGTGCTGGGGATGAGAGGCTGGACATGCCCCGGCCATGGCACTCACAGCCCAGAGAGCCAAACGTGTCCTGGGCTGCATCCAGAGCCCTGTGGGCAGCAGGGGAGGGAGGGGATTCTGCCCCTCTGCTCTGCTCTGCTGAGACCCACCTGGAGCCCTGCATCCAGCTCTGGGGTCCCAGCACAGGAAGGACAGGGACCTGCTGGAACGAGTCCAGAGGAGGCCACCGAGGTGATCAGAGGGATGGACGATCTCTGCTGTGAGGAAAGACTGAGAGAGTTGGGATTTTTCAGCCTGGAAAAGAGAGGGTTCGGGGAGAACTTATTATGGCCTTTCAATTATTAATATTTAATAAAAAAGACAGGAACAGATTTTTTATTAGGACATGTTGCAACAGCAAAAGGGGTAATGGTTTTAAACTAAAAGAGGGTGGATTCAGACTGTTAAAAGGAAGAAAAGTTTTACAATGAGGGTAATGAAATACTAGTTTGAACATGTTGCTCAGAGAGTTGGTAGATGCCCCATCTGTGGAAACACCCAGGGTCAGGCTGGATGGGGCTGTGCCCCACCTCAAGGAGTTGAAGCTGACCCTGCTCATAACCTTAAAAATTCCTTTCAATCCAAACTTTTCTAAGGTTCTGGGTTGCTGTGATCCTTTGTGGATTAAAGTTTAAGAGGTGGAGGTGGAAAACGCAGGGTGCCTATTCTCATACTAGCAAAGAAAAGTTTATCATCCCAAACTATGCTGATACAAAAGCAACTTGATCTGACACAGGGTACATAAATGTCAATTTTTAAACATTTGGCTCTGGGGCCCAAACTAACAAGCCACAAAGGTGCTGTCCTTCTGTAGGTGGCCTTTGGGTTGGAGGTCCCTATACAGGTATGTCCAGGCCAGCACCACTTGGGCAATGCAGGGGGTGCAAGATGTACTTCCATAAATCTTTAATAAAGCACATGGCTCTTCAGGTTGGGTTTGAGGCCTCTTTTTAGTCTTCACTGATGACATAGATGACAGGGACATTCAACCAGGCTCAGATAGCAATGGCTCTGCTCACTTACTGAAGAGCAGTGGATTTGGTGGTGTTAGAGAGGGTGGTGACAGGAGCAGGTTATACCTTCTGTGTTTTCATAGTTTTCATGGCGCTCTTAGACTGGAACTGAAGCCATATTCACTATTTAAGGGAACTTGGCTTTTCTAGAAAGTACTGTGTAGGGTCAAAGAGGATAATTGTCTGGGGAATTGTTTTGGCCATTTGAGACAGATGCTGAATTTTTTCTGGGGGGATTTTTTTCCCCCAAGGTCTACTCATTCATAGTTGCTTGTCTTTTACTCATTCACAGTTGCTTGTCTTTTAATTAAATCTGCCATGTCATTGCTTTTCAGTGCTGCAAGATTATTCAGCAGTTTCTTGCGACACAGTGTAGTGGTAGTAGGGTTGCTCCACAAATCGTCCATGAGTACCAGTGATTGTGGTTTTATGATGTGAAATTCTCTCCTCTGGGAGGTGTGGCCAAGGCTAGGATAGGGTCAAGGTCAACACCACATGAGGACAGGTTCACAGGTGAGTTCCATGGCTTGCTGCCAGATAATGGAAATCTGGAGTTGGATTAGAGTGGCTACAGAAAGGAAAAGTTGTGAATGTTGCCGCAGTGCCCTAAAGTACTGGGATTTATATACAACACATAGAACAAAACATGCTGATGAAAGGAAAATACCCTTAAAAAGAAAATCTAAAAAATAAAAAAATCCTNAAAAAAAAAAAAAAAAAAAAAAAAAAAAAAAAAAAAAAAATCCCTGAAAAATGGAAGAATCAGAAAGATGCAGTGAGAAGCACCTCATATGTGCTGCTGATTATCAGCTGTGTATTCAGGAGGTGTTTGGGTTGGAAGAGAGGACCTCACCGCAGTGGAACACAGTGAGTAACTGGAGACTAAAGACTGTGAACTGACTGGGTTATACGCCATTTTTCAGCCATGAGATATTTTCTGGTGGCTTGGCTCCCTCTGCTGTGTGTGTGAGCTGGTCTGAGACAGGAGGATTCGGATGGACTTTCGAGGGAAATCAAGGGGGGGCTCTCAGAAAAAAAGAAGAACAACAAAACAACCCATCACAGGAAATCTTGCGTCAGAATGTGCCAGGTTGTCACTTTATCTCTGTACTTCTGCCGTGGTGTCCAACGCCCCAGCAGCCTCACCAGCACAGGTGGTGCAAGGCAGGGTTCAGAGAGACCACTGCCAACATTCGTAAGTCAGACTGCTTTTTAGAAGATTGACACTTCCAGTTTCATCTGGGAAGATCCTTATTTTCTTCCCCCTTCTGAAACAACAGCTTGATATAAAATTAAAGAACAATGTAAATTTGCACTTCTTATTGCTAGGGGAGTTGCTTGCTCCTAATGGGTAGTTAGTCTACGTATTAACATTTTCATGCTGGTTCCCTTATCAGCCTTGCTGGTTTCCTGTTTTCATTCAGGGATCGCTTTCCCTTCGCACGATCTCTCGGTACTTCCCCCTGCAGGTTGGGAACAAACTGCTGATGACTGTGTGCCCGTAGGTATCTTACCAAAGGTATCTCCAGGGCGTCGGAAGTGAGTGGTTTCATTAGCCTCACTCCTACTGTGCATGCATTAGAACAATCAGCACTTCAGAGCTGCTTCAAGTGAACACTAAGTTAAGAAGACAAAACACATTAAACTGCTTTTGAGCTGGATGGTCTCTACCTGGAACAACTAAGAGATCAGTCAGCACAAGAGGTTGTCAGGCTGCTGGTTTCTGGCAAAAATGAGTCATCAGCAGAAAAATCCTCAAATCCTGTTGGGTTTGTGTGCATAATACACCCCCAGATACTTCCAGGTTGTACTGTAATAAGATTAAAGCTTAATAAGAACTTGCCCTGCCCCAGAACAAGTCCTGCTGGCCTGAAGTCCAACATAGACTATGTTTGTCAGAGAAGTTGTGGTTGCCCCATCCCTGGGGCCAAGTGGGACGGGCCTCTGAGCAACCTGGTCTGGTGAAAGTGGTCCCTGTCCATAGCAGTGGGGCTGGAAACTGGTGATATTTGAGGTCCCTTCCAGCCATTCTGTGATTCTATGATCAGGACTCAAACCCTTATTAGGTGCCTAAACAAACGACAAGTTGATATTCTTCCCCCCTCTTTTAATAGCAGACCTGTTAGAAATCTAAGGCTTCCATCCTTATGAAAGCCTAAAGTAGTTAATGGGACTCTTTCTTTCAGCTCAAGGAGTTTGGGATCAGGCTGTAAGTGAAGCAAAAGGAAAACCTTTGACAAGAGTTAGCAATGGCCTTTGCAAAAGCTGTTTGTTTTGTCAGGAGCTGCTGTTTAGCAGTGCAGGGTATTTAGAAATTTCCTGCGCAGGTACAGCTATGTAGGTGGGAGAGACCACTAAAAAAGCTGCCTCAACTTTATTGTGTGTACCTGAACTCTTTGCTATTTCCTTCTTATGCTGTGATAATCTAGACTGTTTTAGCAGACAAACATCATTCCACTCTTTGAATATTTGTTTTTCATTTGGATTCAGATTGGATACACTCACAGGAAGGCTAATACGCTCATTTCAGCCAAGTTTTCATTCCAGAGATGGCTGTTGATTAGCCAAACTATGACCCTGGAAAACCACTGAGAGGTGCTTTGGAACAGGCTCCTAGAAGGACTGAGTTGGGAAAGATAAAAGTGTACAAGACATTTTATCTACTATTATACCAGTTTTACCGAGCCTGACAGCATTTGAGCCCAGGCAATGGAGACATCAAGTTTATGATCATGTCTGCATTTCCTGGTGTTTTATCCTTAGTGTTACTCCTGCAGAATCAGAGTCCTCAGCTTTATAAGAGAAAAGTAACACAAAATAATGCATATTAGAGTCATTTGTAGGTGAATGAGAAGTAGTTAAGGAAAGCTATTGCATAGTTATGCTTTGATTTTGAAAGGTATTGCAAATGATTATTAATTTGATTTAAAATACTAAATGTAATTCAAAGATACTGGAACACATTATAAATCAGAATGTAGATAGTTGTGAGCATATTTTTAAATATGCCTGACTGCTTCCCTTTATACCACTGCAGAGATCAAGACACAGAGTCATAGTTCAAGGAAACACGAGTCAACCTATAATTACTTTTAATCTCAGAGTTTAAGGGACTATTGTAACCTTCCCTGCATCTTTAGACATCTGCAGGTGCATTTATTTGTTGATCTTTATGAAGCGGTTTAGTTCTGGTGTCACGGGCATTCCCAAAGGGGATCTACAAGAGAGTGTAAAGGAAAGGTTAATCCCTGAAAAAAAGCAGATTCTGCTGAATTCTGAGCAAAACACTTTCCTTTCTGGAACTTGACTGAATTTGCACCTTTGAAGAGGTGCATCTGTTCTGCTTTATCCCTGATTAGGAGAGCCTCACCTCTGCTGCTGTTTTTAGCCAGCAAGGCAGGAGGATCAGAGCCCAGTTGGTGGGAATCAATAAAGTCAGATTGATTTATGAGAGCTGGAAGGGAAAGGAGAATTTGATGGGTGACTGAAATTTGTGTTAGAGCAGATACTTCAAACCATGGCTGTTTTTGTGTTGTAGCTGTAAGACTGATGTCACCACTAAAGGAGGTGAACACCCGAGGTTTCAGGCCCTTCTTCAAGTATGACTGAACACTGAATTTGAGCCTTTACTTTAAATATGTATGTGTTGTCTTTTCCTTTCTCGTGTGTCAGATCCTCACTGCCTTGCCCCCCGAAACTCCCCAGTGTTTCTCTTTCTCCATGCACCACCAGCCCTAGACAGACGACTATGTCTTGATTGTTTCCAAGACTTGGGTTTATAAGCACTGTTCCTTTGCATTTGATTACTTCATGTTTGGAGGCCAGTTAGGGAAGGCTCAAAGGATTGGTGTGTTTATCCACGTTCAGAGCTGAAAATGTCTGTGTGCTGTGAGCCGTGCTGCTACCTGCTTTGTTGAGCTCGGAGCTGGGTGGAGATGGAATTCCATGCTAACCAGTTATCTTATCTGAAAAGCCATTGAGTTAGGAGAAGAAGTAATGTGTGGTTGGATGAGGGGATGACTCCTCACTCCGGTGCTTTGTGGGATCCTCTCTTCCCCAGGCAACGGTACTGCAGACGAAATATGAGCACAGTTAAGGCACACAAGGTCTTTTTGGGGGGTACGTCAGCGTTCTGCAGAGGCAGCGCTGAGCTGGTGACGTGAAACCACAGCATCGCGCCGGGAACCAAAAGGTGGTGCTGTTACTGCAAGAAAGAGGAGAAAAAAGTGCATCCCGATCCCTTCAGGGCTGTTGTTGATCAGCTAGGGAGCAGGGGGAGAGCTAAGGGCGCTCCCGCTTTTTGCGGGTTCCTGGGCTTTCGTAGTGTATAGGACAGCTGGTGCTGGTGGGTAGACCCTGGCAAAGAAATAAAACACGACACAAAAACATGCACCTGGAGGGAGGAGAAGGAAAAAACCAACCTGAAGGAAGCCGCAGGATTTCACCTTGTGAGGCATCAGACGGAAAGCAAGACTGGAGAGGGGGGGCGGCTGATGCTGGGCTGGGCTCTGCAGGGCACACAGCCCATCACATGCTCTGCCAGGAGTCAGCCACAGGTCTGCTGCTCGAGTTAGACATGAATCAGGGAATGGAAGCATGAAAGGTCCTCAGAAGTAAAGAGAAAAGCAATGGGAGAGTGTGGAGACCCTTAATGTGGCAGCGAGTAACAATGAGATGTAACAGAAACCCTCCTAAAATGGTGTCTGCCTCTGTCTTGGTCTCTGCAAAGGCGTGTGTCAAATGGGACATTGAACTAGTCAGACCCAGACAAATCACATTTAGACTAACACAGGAATAATATCTGGGTGCTGTGCAGGTGGATTAGGGAACTGGTGGTCCTGCAGGAAAAAGTGTTGTCGCCTGTCATCTCCTTGTGAGAATCCTTCCCGTGACAATCATCACATCGTGTCAGTGAAGAGGTCTGTGTCCAACTTCTGCTTCTCAAAATGTCTTGATATTATGGTGCAGCCTAACAGGCACTTGATATGTGCTGGATTCTGTCCTTTGGGGCAGAAATTGTCCCCAGTCACTGTGGGCATCCTGAGATTTACATAAACGAGAGATTTCAAATTCAGCCCTGAAGGGGTCCCTCAGGGCTCACTGTGGACAACAGCATGAAGTTCAGTGCACAGCCTTGGCTGTTGGGAAGTTGCTGTATCAAGTAATTTGAGGAAGCATCAAACCAGCCAGACCCTACCACTATTGTTCTCTGGCCATAACATGCAGCAGTGACCATGTGAGGTGCAGGGCATGGCATTCTGCACCCTCTTCCCCCTCGCTCTTCTAGGTCACAGGTACAGCCCCACAGTGAAAACCCACAAAGGGGAGTCTGATGTTTCTCCTCTCTCCCTGTGACTATCAGCCTTACTGAATGACTTCAATTTGTTAAATGAATCGGAAACATTGCTTAGGAATGGGCTGAGCTGTGCAAGGCACCACCCACACCTAATTTTTGTGGTTGCAGATTAAAGGCAGCAGGTGTAAGTGCCTGCTGTGTTGTTCAACTCACGTGTGCTTTGGAGCAGAAAGATCCCTTCTTGCAGCTTTGCCTGGCTTGTCCTTCAGGACCTCTTTCCCTTCCAGAGATAAAGAAAAATAAGTCCGGAGGGAGCAGGAGATGACAAAAGGAAAAGAGAAGAGGGTTAAACATGTAGAACCAGAAGCCTTTAAGGGGGCCCCCAGCACCCAGCTCTCCCTGGAAGTGCTCTGTCTTAGCTCTGCCACTCATCTTCAGTGTTTCTGTGTCCTGGTGCCTCTCTGGGGCGGTGTCCATTCAGACCCTGAACTCTGGACGCTGCTGTATGATCTCAACTGCTAGACCTACTAGAAAGCAGCTGCTGTAAATAAAACTTTTATTTCCCCTGGGAGATAGAAATTTGAAATGCACTATATTTGATCTCTACTCCTCTACTAAGGATGTTACCATTAATACCTGGTTAATACCAACAGGAGTTAATGAGAGGCCTTGACTGGAGTGCAGCATCATAGATCAGTAAACAAAATCTTTGTATAATCAGAAACATGCCAAATACTAAATGTATGTGTCAGACCATCCCTATGACATAAGAATGTTGTACCTGAACACGAGATAAGTGGAAATAAACAGCAAATATTTGAAAGAACAGTCACTCTGTTTCTGTGTGCTGGGGAGCTGTGTACATGTAGCTCAGGGGTTTTGCTGTGCAGTGATATTCATGTTTGTACTGGATGTTTTTTCACTTCTTATCACCAATGTCTTAAAGCTTGTTTATTGAACTCTGGGTCAGTTTATTCAGGTTTAATGACTCCTCCACCGCATGTTTTTGTTTCAAGCACATTTTTGTAGGGGGAACATTTTGTGTGCTGTTGTGTGGCTATTTCAGGAAATTGTTCTTGGGTCATTCATTGAACTAGTAGCTGGATGATAGGAGTGACTCTTATAGCCTCCTTTTCTATATTTCTTTTTTTTTTTTTTAGATATATGTTCTTCATTTGTGTCTTATATTCCTTTTTCTGCTTCTGTAGAGGGTTGTTGGTGAGGACAAAAAAAGAATGTGGTTTCTAGAGGATAGTCTTAGCCTCTATTAGAACTCGTCTCTCAGAAAGAGAGAGAGATGTTCTGGTGGTTTGTGCATAAATGTGTGGAATTTAATGACCCATGCTTTTTTCTTGGTGTTGCTATAATCTTTTTGAGGAAATCACAACAGGGAATTCAATTTTAGGATGTATTTGTGGTAACACAAAAAGATTGTGGCTTCATTAGAAAGCAGATTGGGATGCCCTGCCTTAGTTTCTGCTTGTGTAGGAGGCCTTGGTGAACACAAGAGAGGAACACGTGTGTTTTCTAGAGGATACTCTCTGACTGGGGGATATCAAGTTGTAATAAATCTGAGATTCTGAGTAGTTCCCACACCGTCTTCTCATGCTTTCACAAGCACAGTGAACAGCTTCCAAAAGCCTCTGTATCAGACACTTCCAGAGCCTGGGCTGACAGGTCGGGCTGTGTTTCTAAATGCACATCTGGAACACAGAGGCACTGACCTCTTAGTTAACCAGCAGATGTGTCTGTTCACGAGTGAAAGAGAGAGCTGTGGATGCTGTCATGTAAGCCGCTTCCTGTGTGTCAGGACGTGACGACAAATCATCCAGGCTGTGCCGTGGGTCAGAAAGACAGGGAGAGTTTCACTGCAAAAGGTTTAAACTTTCTCACTAAGGGACAGACATTGGTAGTTTTCTCATCCACCTGGTGGATATTCTAAATATTCATTTGAATAACTCTAATGGATGTTGTCTTAGTGGGATGTGTCACAGACACTTGTCTCCAGACACTGATGCCCGTGACTGATTTTGCATAACATGCAAAGGGATTTTTGCTCTTTTGCAGATAAGAGTGACTGAAAGTGAACCTTCGCCTTGAAGATATCGTGGGTGCTGCTTGACCATGCCCTGTCCTGTACTCTTGCTGACAGTGGGGAACCTGAACTTCAGATATGAGTCCCCTGAGTGGGAGAACTGGAGCTGCCAGAGACATAACGTTCCCACTTTGTCTTTCACAAGGCCTTTCACCACTTTGTAATTAAAAAAGCATGACTGTATCATTCTGATAATTTTGTTTTCCAATTAAGATGTAAACAAAAAGGCCGGTGTCCGATTTAAACCTGAATTACCACAAAAAGCACACAGGAAAAAAGAAGAAACCATAAAACCACTGATGGGGGGAGTCAGGTGTCTTTTCGTTACATGATGTAACATTTACAGCCCTGTGCAATGTGGCTTCTCCATGAAAAGATGTAACTTTTTTCTGTTCTCTGCCTGTGGGCAACTCCCTTTGTGTTAAATATCTCTGCTCTCCAACCCCTGTTCTACAAGGAGTATCTTAGATCTTAGGAGTAGCAAATGCAAACCAACTCTCCTATAATCAAGATTAATCAAGATTCTTAAGAATTTTTCTTATACTTAGAAATCTGAAAAGGTTCTGAAAAACTCAGTGAGATGCTTTGAGTTTTTACCATGCTGTTTCTTCTTCAGAAACAATTTTACGGTCCTGCATAGGGGCTGGAAATATATTCAATACCGGGATCTGGCAAAGAGTCTTTCTATGGCACTGGTTGGGTCATTTCATCATTTTTCTAATTTACACCTCTGAAGAAGAACACCAATAATTCACTGCCTCATCAAGTTATTGTGATGATAAATTATATACATGTAGCTGTAGGAGGGAAGTGATTAAACTCTATGTTGCCAAAAGCCAGACTTTGCTATTTCCCCCACCAGAAATTTTTGGGCTTTTTTTATATCCTTGTTATTAATTTGTGTCAGGAGATAAGAGTCAAAGATTGACTTGCAGTCACTGATGAGCACTTTGATGTTGATTTGATGGTCATTACAAGCACAACCAATTGCAGATGGAGAGTTCTTGGAGTGATTTGATCCAGCTATATCAAGGTTAGGGTGGTAGTCCAGAGTATAACTTCTTAAGTGATCTCTGCACCCTTCTTAAATTCAGAGGGAGACAGTTAGGTTTGATTCCATCATTTGGGACTGCTCCATAGCTGGGGCATGGATCAAGCTTAGTGCCTCAAATAAGAACAAAGCCAAGGCAGTGAGAAGGGAAAATTGTAGTGGGTTTGTACTGAGAAGTCTTTCCCATATGGAATAGCAATTTTAGCCTAGGAGTTATTTTTGTTCTGATGTTAAAGATCTACATAATGAGATAATCTGCAATAACAAATTTTTTCCAGTTTTTGTGCATGGGCAAACCACATTGACCGGGAAATGTTGCCAAACTTGTCTGCAGCATACAAAGCAATAATGAAGTTCTGTGAAAGGAAGTGTGAGTAATGAGTGACGTTTGTCTCCTTCACAATATCTGCCATCTCCATGGCAGTAATTGCCACATTTATGTGAGCAACATGTTTGATTCTAATGTCTGATTTATCAGTGACAAGCTGCATAGTGTGTGTTACAGATTATCATAGCTGATGCTGAAAGATTTCATAATAACTTGGAAAAGCACGGTAGCTGTTCTACTATATGAGTACAGAATAAATTTTTTAAAAACATATGAAACTGTTCAGAGTTCTGTGTGTGTTCGTGCAAAAGCTTTTTTCATGTAAAATTCAAATTCATGAGAATGAATTTGCAAGAGATCACTCTTGCTTGCAAGGTAAGAGCACTCCCATGGCAGCTGTGTGTCTTTGGCTGTGTCTTGGGGGTGTCATGGCTTATTTTTAAGTAGTCTGGTTTATACTGGGTGCTGTGGATTTAAAGGACTAGTATGACTGTGGGGTTGCAGCTATACGTGTGTTGTGTGCTTGAAGTCTGTTCAGTGAATAAAGATCTTCTGGAGAGCTGTATGCCGGTACCCAGAACAGATTTCTCTTTTTTTGAGCAGTGGGAGAAGAGCATTTTCTGTACTGATTTCATAAAACTGTGACTGCATGTCTGTTTTACTTTTGGCCCCTTTCTTTCCACTTCCACAAAGATTCCGAAGACCTTCTACACCCAAGTATTCCTTGCTGTGTCTGACCAATTCCTTTGTACCAGCTCTTTCTATCCTCTGAGGCTTTCTCATGGCCATTCAGCACAAATATGGCATTATTACTTATTTCAGCTGGCCAAAAAGGCGTAACTCCACCCTAAGTGGTGATGAACTCATGACAGCCACATTTTTTGTTCTGATCCTTTCTGTGCCCATGAAAGCACAATAAAGGACACTCTCACACCTGCTAGGTTCAGCAGAAAGGAGGGAAAAGAGAGAGTTTATTTACACTTATCATATTTTATAATATTCTCAACTCCACAAGGGATTGGAGGACATGTCACTTCCTCCTCAATCCCACTGGAGAAAAAAGATGCTCATCAAACTTTCTCTTATCACAAAAGGAATGAAAAACAGAATAGACTGTTTAAATAAACATCAGCTATTGTTTACATAAAACTGTGTGGAAATCCTTTGACTCCAAGGTTAAAACAGAAGGCTTAGCAAAAAACAGGACAACACCTTTCAGCACACACACACATACAAAAAGGTAATTCTTATTTTCTTGATGCCATTTTGACTACCTGCCAAAATTTAAAATTTCAGTCTGTGTCTTGGTCATTACATCATGCTTCTTACATGGGTTTTCTAAGCAATACTTGACATGAGGATAATGCTGGTGCCATTTAAATTGATGCTAGACCTCCCGTGTCCTGTAAGTGATCTGGACATCACTGTTATAAAAGTGCTGACTGCCTCTGACGATATCCGTGTGGGAGTGTGCGTGCTCCCAGTGGTGTTCATATGTAGTGCTGGTTTTGGTTGAGAACTTCTTTGGCAAGGTGGGACTTAAAAGGGAAATTTTTCCCCAAAAATGTCTACTTCCACCTTTGAGATATCACCACACAAGCAATAGTTATAGTCTGTTAAAGAGTGGGATGCTCAACAGTACATTTTTCTACAGAAACATGTCTCTTCCCAGTATCTGAAAAAATATAAAACTTCTAAGAATGATTTTTCAACGTGTTCCTGCAAGACTATTGTTTTTAGTGATTCTGCTAACCAGCAAATATTATGCTACTGAATCATAATGGTGTTCGAAAATATAGTGCCAAAAAAGGAAGGAATATTCCTTTTCTGTCTTCCAACCTGTACTCTAATTTTTGGTGATTTTCTGGCTTGGTGAGGCTGTGTGTGTTAAATGTTGGAAGGTGACTAATTTCTGTGAAGTGCTTTTTTACTTTTTAATTTATCCCCCTCTTTTCCAGTCACCTTTGTTCTGACAGAGAAAGCCAGGATATGCATTTTCATAGGGGTGAAAGTCAGCTAAAGAAAGAGGCCTAGATCAAGTGGAAATCATCTCTATTGAAACAACCAGAGGAATTCAAAATGGAACACAACTGGTCTGCCAACAAGTTTGCCTGGAAAATGCTTTGACACTTACCAGAAATAAAAAAAATTTGGCAGTGGGCAAACTTCAGAGGAAGGGAAATGAGAGAAGTCAGGTTTTTTAAAGTGAAACTAGGTATGTAAAAGTGCCCATGATCACTTTATTGTTCTCCTGTTGAGTTCCAATCACAGCCCCAGTGTGTTAGGTTCTGCTCAAAAATAAACATTATCTGCTAGCTTCAAACTTCCCCAAAGACATAGAAAAGTAGCCCCAACCCAGAAAGATGAACGGGCTTGAGTTCTTCCTTTGTCTTTTTTGATGAACTCAAGTAAATGACATGTCCTGGTGGATCTTGGTCCTATTGGTGGTGTAAATACATACCCAGAGATGCGTGCCTCAAAGCAATTTTTCCAAATTACTTGCTTTTGGAATCCCTTTTATCTGATGACCAGTGATTCTAATCCAGATCTGAGAACCTTTGTCAAAACTGTTGGAGTTTGTGATAGGTTTAAATTTTAACAAGTCAGCATTTCCTAGCAGGAAAAAAAGTATTTTTTTTAAAGAGTTTCCATCTGGTAGTGCTCAGATCAAAATATCTTGTGTCTCTCTGAAATTAAAACAGATGGAATATCTTAGAGCATTTCATCCTGCTCTTCTCATTTCAAATCATTTGCCTTCAGGACATGGGACTTTGAGAAACACTAGATCTGGTAAGCTGAGTGAGAAACTGTGAAAGTTGGAAGCATTGAGGGAGGTAGTCCTGGGAAGTTCCTTAGGTTTCACCTCTTAGATGTATAGTTGGCTAATCTGCAGCCTTCAGTTTAGCAGCTTGACTGCAGTGATTGCTCATATGATCAGCTTGTAAAGAGTTAAGATGTCACTTTTGTTGTTCTTGCTTTTCTTTCTTATGCTTTTGTTGTTGTTGTTGTTGTTATTTTGGTTTTGGGGTGTTTTGTTTGTTTTGGTTTTGGTTGTTTGTTTGGCATTTGTGTAGTCGGTTGTTTTGGAGTTTTTGTGGTTTTCGGTTTTTTGCTTGTTTGGTTTTTGTTGTTTTTTTCTTCTTGTTTGGCAAAGTTCTCCCTTTTCACTTGCATCTGTAAGGACACTCAGTAGCTGATGAGTGTCTCTGTTGTCCAAGTATTAAAGAACAAGGTGGAAGTATCCTACTCCTTCATGTCTCCATTCCCCACAGAAAGGGAACTGACAGAAGATTCTGTATTGGTCAGATTGCAGAGACCCTCTCAGAAGAGGCCACTGTCCGTTTATCTGTATCACATCAAGTAAAGACTCTAAACTTATCCAGGACTTCTGACTCAATTTGTTGCTAACTTTGGACAAGGCAAGGCTCCCTGGTGCAGTGGGAGTTGGGGAAAGGGTGGGAGAATTTTGCTTTCCACTTTGGTCCCTGATTGAATTTTTTTCCTAGAATAGAGTTATTTCCTGAGAACCTTGTGTTGATATTGGGCTGAGATCTCTAGGCAATGGCTTCCTATTTCTTAGTCAATTCTATTCCAGGATTTGCACGTATGTGTAAAGAAAATTTTACATTTACAACATGAAGCTGTGTCAGGAGATGTTTAGGTTGTTTATTTTGGGACTGTCCTGGCCCTGCACAGGGCCTCATCATGTTCCTGAGAGCATTGTCCAAACACATCTTGAGCTCTACCAGGCTGTTGCTGTGACCACTTCCCTGGGGAGCCCGTTCCTGTGCCCACCCATCCTCTGGGTGAAGATCCTTTTCCTATTATCCAACCTAACCCTTTCCTGACACAGCTTCAGGCCATTCCCTCAGGCCTGTCACCACAGAGAAGAGATCAGTGCCTGACCCTCTTCTTCCTCTCGTTAGGATGTTGAAGGCCACAATGAAGTCTCCCCTCAGTCTCCTCTTCTCCCAGCTGAACAGACCGAGTGACCTCAGCCACTCCTCACACAGCTTCCCCTCCAGACCCTCCATCACCGTCCTGGCTGTCATTTGGATGCTCCCTAATACCTTAATGTCTTTCTTATATTTTGGTACCTGAAACTGCCCCCAGCACTCGAGGTGAGGCTGTCCCAGCACAGAGCAGAGCAGGACAGTCCCCTCCCTTGCCCGGCTGGCAATGCAGGGCCCGATGCCCCCAGGACACTGCTCACTCAGTACTGCTGGGCTGCATTCAACATGTAACCTGAACTGACAGTAAAAACAGCACACTGGTAGACTACAACACAGTCCTGATGTCAATTCAGATGCTTAAGTGACCGTCCTTTTTATCCCTCTTTCTCTTCCCACTCCAAACTACCCCAACCAGTTGGTTTAGAGCAAGGGGAACACCGTATGTTTCCCAAAGGAAAGCAACTGCTCAGAAATCAACATGTCAATCTGCTTCAGAGAGGGCTAGTCCCAAGCTGTGAGAACATAAGTACCTCCAGACCACTTGGCAGAGCCTGAGAGTCTTCACTTGCTTTCAAAGCTGTGCAAAGACAGACTTGTCAAACAGTGCTGAGCACAGGAGCGTAGGTGGGCTGCTCTCTTGGAGTGGCTCTCTTGTAAACTGAACATATCCTCTGTTCTTCAGCCTTGGTCCAGGTAGAGATGGAGGGTCCTGCATGAGATGATGCTGTCAGGAGGTCAGGTCTGTAGGCAGGCATAGAACATGTTTTCTTTAAATTATCTCAGACTCAGTATAATGTGGAAGTTGCTTTCTGGAAAAGACCTAAAGATGAAGCCCCAACCAAATTTTATGAACTTGTATTTTCCACAACAGTGGCTGAACCAGCCCTTGCCCTCTGTTGCCTCCTCAGTTCTGGCCTCTGATGTCCTTAGATATGCTGGTACTGTGTTGTACCATACTGAGTGCTGCACGTGGTGATGTGTGTGAGCTGGGGTTCGTGCAAGGAGCTCTTAAACAATGAAAAAATGGGAGGGGGCAGGGAAGGAGGAAAAAAGGTTTTCTTCTTACAGTGTCATTGTTGCCAAAAGAAATATGTGTCAGACTGTCAAACTACATATCTGGTAGCTTTATTTCTTGCCATATTTGTCTTTAACCCTGTGTCCTCATAAATGTTATGGCACAAATCTAAACTGCAGGTCATCGTATTCTTATCTTTAAGTCCATTCCTTCAATGTGTTAATAAAACAAAAAATCTGTCCACTTACAGCCCAGTATATTTTCATAGCATCAATAACTAAATTAAGGAATAAGTCCGTGCTCCAAAGCCTCTGCTCCTTTAAACCCCGCTTCTCCCAGTCTCATAAGTCCTTTCTCCCTGGAAACTGGGCAAGGGTTTCTTTGTGCTGGCAGTTGCAAGGAGGCAGATTTCCAAGTCAATGCCAGCACATGAGTGAGGAGAAAGCAGGGCCAAGATTCACTCCTTCAAGTCCAGAGGTCTTGACTTCATTTCCCTTTGCTTTTGAGCTGTGCACAGCACTGGAAGGTTTTTTTATATAAGAATGTAAAGCAAAATAAGGTACTGTATCTCGGAATCTGTTTTTACATAGAAATCTGGCATACAGAAGTTCTTTCCTTTGACAGAACTTTACTTCTGTGAGGATTCCATGTCCAACATTTAAGAGATTAGGCAGTAGAAAATGCCAAGTCATCAGCATTATCCTTCTGGACTCATGGTCGCTACAGCCTTGATACAGTTTGATGTTTTCCAAGTAGAAGAAGTGTTGCCTTTGTGAATATTTACCCATGCTACTTGCTGGGTGAAGGCTGAGAGCAGTTTGCCAAGAGGTTTTGCTTAGAAAAGAGATTCTGATTAAGGAATTTCGGAGAGCAGAGTTTGCATCAGTACACTGTCAAAACAGCATCTCTGACATTTGTATGTCACCTAATGCTAGAAGATATGTTTATTGTGTAAGCTGAAAATAATAAAACCAAGATATGAAGATCTGTTTAGAAAGAGCAAATAATGGATCACTGAAATGGGGGTTAATTTCTCAAACAGAAAAACTGAATCCATGAGAACTTGCCATTTCCACCAGCCCCACAGAAGACTGGATTGCTGAGAACAAGACTTACTTTGGAATTTCTGCTCAGTGTTTCAGCTCAAACCTGTTTGTTAAAAAAGTGAAATAAATGCACAATATGGAGCAACTCATCAGCTGGGGACAGTTCTGACAACAGTGCTTGAGATTGCACATTTAAGGCATCGGTAACATCTTCCAGTCTTGCTGGCAGGAGAAAGAAGAGAGCACTAATTCTTACTTGTTTATGCTAGTTTTGGCTGTTTTGAATTATTGATATGTCCCTTGAAACTGTCTCTGATCATTTCCCATTGAGCACAGAGGCATGTGGTGGTAAGCAGAGACCTGGCCTAGCTGCTGGACTTTCTCCTGCTGAACTCAGCATCCAAGCTGCTCATAACAGCAACAGATGTTTCTGCTTTTTAAGGTCTGTGGGAACCTCACTTAACATTTTTTTCTGCCTTCTTCCTTGCAGGAACAAATGCCAATATAGCCGAGATCCAAAAATCTTGACCTCAGCTTTATGTTATTATTGGAAGGTATTGCGACTGGATATCCTATTGTCCATTCTCGAGTAATAAGCTGATAGCTTTTAATGCTGTATTTGCTTTTTCACGCATACTTTCTACGTGTTTGTTATTCAGATACTTCCTGGCAATAAATGAGGGAACACATAATCACTGTTGCCTTCAATGCAAGCGGGTCTGCGAGATTCATTTCATTTCAAAAGCCTTAGGCAAGCTCAGGAGCGGCTCACTAGCAACTAAAACAAATCATTCCCTTTGTCTTCTTAGTGCTCTAAGTAGTCACCTGGTACATTATATTGCAGGGATCCCTGTCAACATGTGCATGAGGCCTGACTCTGTCCTGAGTGCCCAGACATAGATATCTCAGAGTGATGGGTAGTGTGTGTTAAACTTAAAACTTTCCAAATGAATGCATGTATTTAAAATATTATTATTACTTATTTATTAAAAAAAAAAAGGGGGAAAGAAAAAAAGCACTTAAATCCAGGCCTGGCTTAACTCCCTATATGTCAACAGTATCTGGTTTTGCCAAGGACACACTTGCTATACAGGAAATTTACTTTCAGGAAAGATGGGCTCTATGCCGTATTTCCACAGGTAGCTCCTGAGTGTGAATGAACAGCTTTAATTGCCAGCAGGAAGACCTTAGAAGCATTCTTGGCACTATTTGACCAGGGGATGTGCCAAATTCAAGCATCCCTTGGCCTCCATACTCATACCAACACATTCAAGATGTTGAGGCTCTGCAGCAGGTCTCAGTACTCTCTTTTCTCTGTAAGAGAGCTGGACCTTGGTGAGTCACTGGGCATGAGCCCTGGGGCAAAGCTGTGACTGGGCAGGGTATGAAACACATCCTTGCTTTTGCAGCATAGGCTCTGCCTTCCCTCCTCTCTGCAGCTGCTGTCAGGAGCTCAGAAAATGAGCCAGCTGGCTACATCTCATGCACAGGGCTGTGAAGTGGGAACAACATCCTGGGATTGTACTGGGCACGTGCAGTTCCTGGAGGGCAGGAGTGACAAGGAGGCAGTTTTCAGAATCACAGATTTGCAACAGACTTCTGAAATCACTGAGTCCAGCCTTTGACTGAACACTACCCTGACAAGTAGACCAAGGCACTGAGTGCCACATCCAGTGGTTTCCTGTACACCCTCAGGAATAGTGACTCCACCACCTCCCTGGGCAGCCCATTCCAACATTTAACAGTCCTTACTGTGAAGGAATTCTTCCTGATGTCCAACTTGAACCTCCCCTGGAACAGCTCAAATCGTTCTCCTCTTGTACCCTCACTTGTTCCCTGAGAGAGGAGACTGACCCCCATCCAGCTACACCCTCCTGTCAGGTCATTGTAGAGAGTGATAAGGTCCCCCTTGAGCCTCCTTTTCTCCAGGCTAAGCACCCCCAGATCCCTCAGCTGCTCCTCATCAGAGTTGTGCTCCAGACCCTCCCTGCCCAGCCAGGACTGGCAATAAATAATGTAGAGTGGCTTGGTGAGCTCTTCCACCTGCTCCCTCAGTACCCTTGGATGGCTCCCACCTGGTCCCATAGATTTGTGAGTGTCTAAGTGGCTCAGCAGGAGATCTATTCTGCTCCCTGTCCCTCTCTACCAGCTCAGGGGGTTGGTTGCCCTGAGGATCACTGGTCTTCCTGATAAAAACTGCGGCAAATAAGGCATTAAGTACCTTAGCCTTTTCCTCATCACAGTGTTCGCTCTCCACATCCAATAAAGAATGGAGATTTCCCTTGGCCCTCCTTTTGCTGGTAATGTATTTATGGAAACACTTTTATTATCTTTTACAGCAGAGGCCAGGTTGAGTTCTAGTTGAGCATTTGGTTTCCTAATTTTCTTTGATCTATCACCATCCTTATACTCTTCCTGAGTTGCCTGCCCTTTTTTCCAAAGGTCATAAACCCTCTTGTTTCCCTGAGTTCCTGCAAAAGCTCACTGTTTAACCCAGCCAGTGTTCTTCCCCAGTAGTTCTTCTTTCAGCACGTGGAGGTAGCCTCCTCCTGTGCCTTTAGGATTTCTTTTTTTAAGCATGTCCAACCTTCCTGAACCCTTTTCTCATTAATGTTTCCCAAGGAACTCTCCAAACCAGTGTCCCAAATAGGCCCAACTCTGCACTCTGTGAGTCCAAGGTAGTAGTTTTGTTGATCCCATTTCTTATTTCACTGAGAACAGAAAATGGTCATTTCACTGTCAGTGTCCCCACGGTGGCCCCTGACCACCACATCTCCCACCAGCCCTTCTCTGCTGGCAAACAGCAGGTCTAGTGGGTCACCACCCCGGGCAGGCTCACTTGTCAGCTGTGTCAGGAAGTTCTCTTCCACACTCTCCAGGAATCTCCAGAACTCCCCTGTGAGTTTCCAGCAGATACCTGGCAAGCCCAAGTCTCCCACAAGAAGGAGGGCTGTCAGTGGTGAAACATCAGCCAGGCACTGACAGAGCAGCTTGTCTGCCTCTTCACCCTGGCTGGATGGCCCATAACAAACTCCCACAGGGATATCTTGATTCTTACCCACCATCACTGCCCTTGAGAGCTCTACAGCCAACACACTCCCTGAAATACAGAGCCACCCCACTGCTTCACCTTGCGCCCCTGTCCCTTCTGAAGAGCTTGTAGCCACTCATTGCAGCTCTCCAGTCACATGAGCCATCCCACTAAGTTTCCATGACCATGTCATAGCTTTCCTGCTTCTCAGTGGCCTCCAGCTCCTGTTAGCTACACATGCTGTGTGCACTGGTAGGGTAACAAGCAGGAGGAGGGCAAGCGGGATGTGTCTGCTATGGTGCCCAGCAAAGGAAAACCAATTACTTCTCCCAAATGCAGTTTTTCCACTTGTCCTGTTTGATCAGCTGTTGTCACAAGCCCAAACACGAATATCACTCGTGGTGGTGGTCTTACAAGGAGACTGTGTTGGCAGGGTGAGTTCACCATTGATATGATAATGGTTTAAGCTTATATGGGTTGGGAGAGGAGTCACAAACTGCCCAGCCATTCTGGGAAATCTCACAATTAAATGTTTTCCTGTTTGGGTGAAAAATAAAAGGTGGTTTCTGTGCACTGGGCTCCCAGCTCTGTGGCCAGTGACATTTCAGCCGATTTGGATGTTTCATTACTCTGCTGTGGAAATGTGTGCTTGTTGCTGTTCTGCCCAGGGCTGGCACAGGGGTTAAGGTCTGTCACCCCCACACATAAAATGCTGTGCTGGAAGGAGAGGAGGGAACCTAGCATGGGAAATGGAAATCCCCCCAGCTTCCTGCTATTGCGGTTTGTTTGGAGATGGCTTAAGATGTAAAAATAAGTCTGATCTGTCAGTGTTTGCTTTACTGAATTTTTTACATGCTGGCCTGGTACTGCGCAGTTCCTGTGTATCCAGCCTGACACACAGCACCCATGGGGCAGCAGATGAAACTGGGTTTCACCCTTGTAATTCAGCAGCAGGAGGGCATACAACATAAAACCCTCCTCTGTCCTGGCCATGGTGGGGGTGTAACACAAGGTCAAGTGCTGGGATGATTCCTCTTGTCTTCCTCTGGAGCTAATGCTTCTGCAGGATGGAGCTCAGCATGCCGCTGCTGGCTGGGATGCTGTCAGCATCTCTCGGGGGCCTCTTGCTGAGAGTTCTGTTCCCCTCCTTGTATGGCACTAGTCACTGCAGCCCTCCTTGCACGAGCTCAGAGGACAGCTCTCAGCTCTCTGCGGCCCAGAAACAATGTCGCAAAAACTGCATTGAATTTCAAAGGTTTCACAGGATTCAGAAACCTCCTTTCATCAGCTGTTCTTTTCAAACATCACCGTTTCAAAATTTTTAAAATCTATTTATCTTTTTATAAATTCTGTTTCATGCCTAGATCTTGTCCGGCGTCTCTGACACAGTCTCTGCTCAAATGCGTTTTTTCTTAGCCCCTGAGAGTTTTCACCCCTTCTAAGGTTAATTAATGAGGTTAAGTTTAAAATGAGGCACAGTTCCAAGTATGAAGAGATCAAAGTGTAAGCAGACGCTTTGCCTTGTCTCTGTGAAATCTGACTTTCAGTGCATCTACCCCTAGAAGCCAGCTCAAGATGGAGACTTCCCTGGCCTTCGCATTGCATCTCCAGATGCTTGTCACGTAGCCTTTGCTCAGAGATTTGTGATTTAAAAATGGCAACAAAATGTTGAATAGAAGGCAATAAAGTCCTAACTTGTATGGACAAATGTAGCTCTGGATGTCAGTTACGGAATGACATCAAGTCATGGGCTTTCCAAAGTCTTACTGAAGTAATAGCAAGGGAGTGCATTATTAAACACTTCCTGTATTTTATAGGGTTGATACTCTTACAATAATAGAGATCTTAATATATATGACACATTGTTTGCTAATGTGTTTTTAGATGCAGTCTCAAATGCAAAGACTTCCTATATTCTTACAGTCATTAATGCAGTAATAAATTATACAGACCTTGTGATTTAGCATATCAACAAAATACACTGATTTTTTTTTTCAATGTCTGTGAAAGCATGGCCTGTCTGCCGTGCACCTGGGGAAGAACCAAAAGGGACAGCTTGTACTGCAAATTTTGCCATCACACAGTGGCAGTAAAGACCTTGGGTCAAGTCCTGTTGCTGGTGGCTTGTTGTGCTGATAAGACACCAGTTGTCAGTTGCCATAAGGAGGTCTTTCAGTCTCTCTTCAGATTAATATAAGTAGAGATATCATAAACAATTGGTACTCTATAAGAAGATTTTAGAAGTGAATAGCTGCTCAGTCTGAATCTGGGATATGGGACAAGGAGGGCATTTTTAATAAAAGCAGGGATGAGGTTTTCAAGAACTAGGACTTCAATCTCCCACTGAGAAGTATTCTTCCTCTATCTCAGTGAACTTTAGTGGCTTGTGTTTTCAATATTGATACATAAAGTATTATTTTTTTTTCCTTTCTTTCTCTATATCTGTGAAAATGAAGTGTTCGGCTCCACAGTGAAGTGCAAAATTCATCTTAAACTTAGGAATCGTTTCAGATTAATTAAAACCACAGTTTTTGGTGGCAAAACAGCTCATCAAGGAAATGTCTGTGTGTATCCTGTCGGAAAGTTGCAGAAAGACCCCGTCCTCTCTCCCACGTCCTTTCCCTCTCTGACATTAATACTTTTGCAATTGACCCCGGAGTCAGTGGCACCGGGAACAGACCAAGGGTCTCTTTCTTCTAGACTCTGGGCATCCTAAACCAAATCTACATTTACCAGTGGCTTTTCATGGCCTGGCAGGATGAGAACATTTTTGTCATGATTAGTAACTTCTTCGGGGATTTTTAGGGACATGAAATGTGATGAACGCCACTGTACATTTTGTAAGGGTAGGTTAAGGAGGCAGACTGCTTAACTTGTGGTGACCTCCCACAGAATTATGGTAGCACTGCGGTGTAAATCTGCTGGTCAAACGTTTCCTCCCTGCAATGCAATAAACATCCTTGTAATTTACATTGAAGTAGGGGTGATGAAATGTGCCTGAAGCACAGATGTGTGCGAGGCAGCGGTCCTGGGGGTCCCCGTGGGAGTGGTGTTGGGATGCTGTCTGCACAGAGGCTGGCTCTGCCTGTGGGGCAGGACCAGCTACTGCTTGCTGGCCCCTTCATCCTGTGCTAGAAAAACCCTGCATGCAATAGATGTCCTGATATGTGACTGATCAAAGACCTTGTGGCAACACTAATAAATATCTCTGACAACTGGGCTTATCTGTACTGGTTTGGTTTGATTGTGGGTTTTTTTGTTTGTTGGGGTTTGTATAAGCTTGGATGTTTTCTGCATTCCATTTGCAGACTGAAGGGCACAGTTCCTACCATAAACCTGCTTCTCTGATCAAATTCTTTTCCACTTTCTCCTTTGAGTGTTTTGTTGGTTGGTTTTTTAACATTTCCATTCTATTTGCCGTTATTTGGACAAATTGACATTATGTGTCATGGTTTTTGATGTTCGTGACACTGTCAACACCTGGTAAATGTATTGCTGCACCACCAAAATCCTGTGGCATTGCTAAGAATAATTTGGGATGCACTGCCATCTAATGGCTTTGCTGACAGTAAAGGAAATGTAAGAGTAAGCTTGGCCCCTATTAGATTCAGAGAGAAGTTAGAAGGTTTGCAGTTGCCATGTGAAAAAGTGTATTTAAAGTACATTGCTGAAGGGAATTTGTGCGAACTTGGCTATTTTTTGACAATTCGAGGTGCTGCAGTGTTTCATATCCCTGCTCTGGTCTGCCATAGGAGTCAGTAAGTAAATAAAGGGACACATTTGAATTTTACTGGCACATAACTTGAAACATTCTTGAGTCTGTGTCATTAAACTTAATAGTGCTTCTTGAAACAGGAGTTCAACAATTTTGCATTCCAGTTTCACAGAGGTCTTCCTTTGGCTTTAGCTTGACCTCTCTTAGTGGTAAAAGAGAATAAATTAATTCAGCCTGTGGCACTCCGAAAAAAAAAAAAAGGAGTTTTTCAGGATGATCTCTACCTCCTTTGCTGAGAATCCCCTCCTAAACACCCTTTCTAATGCATTTTGCCATGATTACTTCTAAGTGTGGAAATAATAACTGCTCCCAGCAAGTCTTTGAATACTTCTACTGAGCAAAGAGATTTCTTCTTGCTGCCAATGGTTTAGCCATGTTGAAGCCTGAGCCTCAAGAGCTACAAGCTGCTGGCCAGTGTCAGCAAAACAGCTGGTGTTCAAAGTAGCCCTCTGGGATCCTGCCTGGGAAATCCCACAGAGAGGGAACCACGGTTCTGCCTGAGCTTTGTACAAGAAAGTGATTGTTGCTTCTGTAGCTGATCAGGAAAAATGGTAGATGATGAACAGCGAGAAGCGTCTTCCCTTGCATCTGCAGCCCCAGCTCTGGCTCTGTTCCTGCACCATCCAGCACTTTGTGGAGTTGCCCTGAACACACCTGCACACCCTGTTTCTCTCACTGGACCTGTATTCAGCTCCCCTGACCTCCGTCTGCTCAATGCCTGTCTGTGTGTCCCTGACCCAAGCCATGCTCTGGATGCATCTTGGTGGTGCTCCACCATCCCAGGAGCATCCAAGGAGCACAGGGACTGCTGTGTGTGTGGTTGGCCATGCACAAAGGGGGATTTTGGAGTAGAAGAAGCCCTGCAGCTGAAGTGGTGCTCCAATGGGTTTTTTCATCGACTCTGCACCACCCAGGGAATGGCCCCACTTTTTGAATCGTTCCTGGATCAACATAAACGGATGATTATTTCCTAACCCCTCTCCTTGGAGCATCACTCAGCAGCCCTGTGGAGTATGAAGTGCACGGCACAGTCCAACTGTGCAGTCAGATTGCAGCTTCTTCATCCTCTTTTTTTCCCCTTGATGATCCCAGGAGGAGTGGAGAATATTAACTTCTCTTTCCTGCTACATCTAGTCAGTGGCAGTCCTGTGTGGGCGTCTGATCTCCAGAAAGCATAAATTGAAGGTGCTCTTAAAAAATTGTGTGTATCTCTTCTATTATGGTTCACATCTCAGGCTTAAGTGAAGGGGTCTGGGAAGGGTATGACTGTATAAAAATGTAACAGTTACAGAAATAGGCATGTTTGAAATGGCCCAACTGGGTAAATGGTCTAGCTATGAGATTAACTTGCTTAATTCCCTCAAGATTTGGAAAGTTAAATTCACATTCAAAGTCTCTGACATAAACGGTTCATACATTTATTCAAATCCTTTTCTTTAAAGAAAACAGGCAACATTGTGCTAAAGTTAACTATGCACAGGGCAACCTCCGTGAGTGCAACTGATCCTAATGAAATGAGGGGAACTCTCATGAGTACTTGAAGATCATTCTGTCAGTGTTCAGTAGACTGCATCCTTGGTTAATGCTATATACCCGGGACAGATCAGTGCTATGGACTCTTTCCTCTGGGGGAACAAATCCCTGCACAGCCTTCAAAGAAATAACTGCTGGCAGTAAAAAAGTCACTCTGGAAATATGCACAGGGAAGTTATATATAGTAAAGAAAACTATTCCCTGCCTTGGGGAAGGCATGTACGCAAGGGTTGTGGGTCAAAATGGAGGGTTTTCTTCTCTGCAGTAAGAGGGTCAGTGAACAAGAAGAGCAGACTGGAGTTTGTCAGTGTGTGCAGGGTTTCCAGTAAAGAATGAGCTGGGACAGCTTCTCAGGCATGAACTCTTCCTACCAGCCTACTTGCCTGAACCCTAGGCTGAACCCTAGGACAAGAGGCTTCTGGCAATATTGCATATACATATTTCTTTCCAGCTTCCTCAAGCTTGCAGTTGGGTAATCCCGGCCGAGGATCACCCCTGGTCCTAATTGATTTGCACCCAAGGTCACTTTGGCTTAGGCCCTGCATATCCAATGGTCACAGTGTTGTTTTAGGAGTGATTTATCCTCCTACACCCAAGTGAGCTCTCTGTCCCTGTGTTGTATGGTGCACCCACAACTGAGAAATTCAATTTTTCACTTGGGCACCAAAATTCCATAGGGATGAAGTTCTGTTAAATCCCACGTAACTTTGATCATTTTGAATGAAGTGTCAGTTGCCAACAGGAGGTCAGAGGAAGTAATTTAAATTGATGGCTTGTAAAGGAAGCTATCGGTTAGGGTTTAATGCATTTGGCCCAAGATGAACTTTAAAACAGGATCTTAAATTGCTTTTAGGTTGGTCTTCCCCTGAGCTGATTCCAGCAAGAACAGTGTTGCTGTTCAAAGGCAGTAGCTGTTTTAGTAATTAGGTTTTTTAAGTCTGTCCTAAAGGACTTGTAAAGCACAAGAGCAGTCAGCTGAGGAGGAAGAGCAAGGGGATTTTTCCAGTATGAAAGGGACAGCGAAAGATGGGAGAAATACCTTTTCTGTATCCGTTGCAGAGATAAGACAGCAGGAATTATTTTGGAAGTCTGCATCTCAGCTAAATAAAACGCGATGTTACCTACCTGCCTGCCCCTTTTCACAGTTTAGCAGCTCAGTTGTAGCTAGCTTTTGATTAACAGATTTGAATCCAATCCTAATTTGATGCAATGACTTTGGAAACTCTACATTTTCTTACCTATGAATGCTGTTACTCTCCTGGTGTATTTTCCTAGTCCTTCCTACCCAACAGTGCCTTTCCTAAGGCAATACAAAATCCTCTCCTGAAATCAGGCTTAGTGCTCCCATCTGCATAAATCCATTTTCTCACTCAACAGATGTGTGGTGTGTAAGAGTCGCTGCAGACAGCAGCAAAATCTCCATTCAGCAAAAGTCATCAAAACTTCTGCTTACAACCCAAAATGCTCAATTCTCAACAGCCTCTTCTGGATTCACACACAGCTGCTGGCTCTTACCACATCCTGTGTGCTTGGTTCTCGCCCACACATTGCAGAAGTGTCAGCAATGCTATGGGCACTTGCTAAATCTTACAGTACTGATGTTCTGAGTTGATGAATGAATTATTAGTAACTGTTTTATTAGGGTGGTGTCCCAAGCATAGCCCTTGGCTGTTCTTGGCATGGAGACTGTCCTTCCTCAGGAAGCTGGGCTAAATCTAAGCTCACACCAGTTTGACCTCTGTGTCCCTTTTGGAAAGAAATTTGTTCATACAGCCCATCTACTTGCTCATCTTATCTTGATCATGTTTTTCACATCATCTGAGCTAGTCTTGGCTTTGGGGCTGGATTGCCTGTGATTGGGTCTTAGATCTCCTTTCAGTACTCTCCATTCCTATTGCATTTTGAAGCTGGAATGCTGTTAAAATCCATGTGTGATGAAATGAAGTCATTATCTTTTTCTCAGCTGTTTGTTTCTGGAAGCTGGTCCTTCACAGCAATGCACCAATGGGGCGGGTCAGTAAAAACTTTGAGTGTGAGGAGAAGATGAGGAGAACTTCTACGAAACCTGGGATGCCGCTGGGTGTAAGAAAGGCCCTGTGGGAAAGACCTTGTGGTTTTTGTCATTGGAGCCTTTCTGAAGCAGAGCCAGCCACATCTCACAGCCAGAAAGCAAGCTGGGTCAGAAAGTTAGCAGAGCTTTTGGTTCCACTTTGGTCTTTGTCTGAAGCTGACGGGCTGTGAACGCTGCTGAAAGCAGAGCTCTCCTTCCCACTGCGGCACTTGGAGGGTTGAAGTGTTTATGGTGATGGGTGGAGGAGTGAAAAGGGGTTTGGGTGGAAAGTTGAGCTACTGGGATACACCAGAATGGGATCAGCTGTGGGCAGTGGGAGGCTATTTTCACCTCTACTTCCCAGTCACAAGCAACTGCTTTGGAGCAGGGGAGGAGATCTTCTAGAGGAGATGGTTTTCCATGTCGTGGTTTCCTTGCCGTGGGGCTGCAGATGCTCACTTTCCTTCTGGCTCCACCTGCACATGAGACCAGATGCCACCAGCAGCTCATTGGCAATCCCCAGTGGCTGAAGGGGCAAAGGAGGGGATAGTATTGCCAGAGATTTTCATACTTAGAGTTCCACATAAGTGGGCAGGATGCTGGGAGAATGCAGCTTAAGAATCCACAGTTATTAAACTGATATTTTTACAGAGTTGTGGAGGGGAAAAAAATCATCCATGTTGTATTCAGTCCTAATTTATTGCTTTTGTCTCGTATTCCTGTTTTTGTCTGCTGAGGTGACAGAAGAGGTTTTGAAGATATATTTCCCTTAATTTACATGGCTTGTTTTCCTTAGAAATACTGGGATACAATGAGCAGTTTTCCACTGCCACTGTGCCCAGTTAAGTCTGTGTGTTTCACCCTCATGCAGAAATTTTGTCATGTACAGGTTTCTGGTACTTCCCTTTCTCTCTTCTGTTCTGGCTGTGCTCTCTGCAGCTCAGAGAGGTTATGTATATCCCAGGCATTTGCATGGATACAAAATATTTTGAATAAGAAAGCTCTGGGTTGGATGTTCTCATAATTTGCTCACAAGTTAACATTTAGAAAACTCTGCTTCAAGGTCAGTCTGGTTGTTCTGGCAAAGCAGTCCTCACACAAAGGCAGGTTGTTACACTTTATGTTATTATGCAGTTGAACATGTGTCTTGGAAGTCCTCCTTCTGTCTTACCTCTCCCTTCAGCCCTCTTGGCTTGGCTGTGACCAGCCAGTGGTCTAGGCTCTCATTGTTGTGCTGTGGCCCCAACCCACATCCATGGGAGCAGGCAGCTTCCCAGAGCCTCCAGCACACAGCTGATACTACTGAAAATGGCCATCTTGTGCTTTTCCCTTCCCCTTCTCACTTGCAGCTTAGATCTGATTTTTCAAAGCAATAAAATCCTTAAGATTCAGCTGGACATTTCCTGTTTATGGCTCTTTTTGCCATATTTTGACCTTATTCAGCCTTAATGCTTTTCTTTGAACACAGAAATATAGAGGGAGAAAAGTGGTATTGAATCAAGTCTAGTTTATTGATCCTTAGGAATATTTGCTGCCTTGCTGCACTAATGATTGTTTTGTATGAGATATGATGTATTTCTGTGACATCCACACAGCCCTTTAGTCCACAGTCCAGCCCATTCTTCCACTAAATGCCAGCTTTCAGGTAACTGTCTGTAGAACAAAAAGAGACCCGATTCTTGTGAAAACCCCAGAATGGAATAATGTGGAACATTCAGAGCAGTGATTGTGACTGGGCCAAGAGAGTCAATATGTATATACATACATACACACACACACACACATATATATATATGTATGTAATTCATCACCAGTGTCAGGTTTGTTTCAGGAGAGTCATGCTTGCTGCTCTGTATTTCAGTTGTGAAGGGCTCGCCAGAGCTTTGACAGCATCTGGATGTTAAATATTCCAGGGGCTTTCTCAGCACAAGCTAGGATTGCCCGACACATGCTGAATGCCAAATTATTTTACTGAAATTGGTAAAGGCTGTAGTAAATCAGGAGTGACTGAACAATATGAACTAGTTTGTCCGTGTGTTGAGCTATTAATGATTACCCACCCTTCGTTAGAGAACAGCACAAGCAGCACAGCTGGTGTATCTAACCATTAGCCAGTGAATGTTTTCCCTTCTGTTCTGACTGAACTGCTAAGGGGGGAAGGTGCTGTTAGGGTTACACATTAATCATGTCCACCGTGGAGCGGCTGATGCCATCAGTCCCTGGAGTGGGAGCCTGACACCTCAGGGCTGTGCTGGGCCATTGTCACCCCAGCTCCAAATCAGTGCTGCTGGGGGACAAGGAGTCACCTATACCAACTCAGGAAAGGAGTGGGAATTCTGAGATGGATGGGTGTGTGGAAAGACAGAGAGGAAAAATGCTTGGAAGAGATGGCAGCAATGAATGGCACTGAGGCCAGGGTTGTCTTGTACAGGCCACACATGGGGCACTTCAGACAGACACTCCTCAAACATTTCTTCTCCTCTGCAGAGGCACTTGGCTGGTGATGGGGCTGCCCTTAGCCGATTTTAAGACACACTGTCTTAAAATCAGGGCAGGTACTGAATAAACAGGAGCCCTCCTGAGCTGCTCCTTGGCTGCTCCCTGGTTCTGGCCTGAAACCCAGGACAGGACCTGGAGGGGTGCCTCAGAAAGAGAGGCAGAAGGCAGCAGCGAGGTTAGCCCATGCTGATGCATCCCTCAACCAGTTTCTGTGCTGTGCCAGCTCTGACACCACGTCTGACAGTCTGATTGCTTGTACGGGCTGCTCAGCTTGGAAAGGCGTTATCCCAAGGGTAATATTTCATACACATTCTTGTAATTCATTGAATCCCCCTTTGCTCTCATGGCAACTAGCCACCTTCATGTATTTAATCCAAAAATAAGTGTTGTAGATTATAAATAGCTCCCGCACACACTAGGAACGTATTTCAAGGAAATATTTTGACGTGATGCCTGAAAGAAGAATCAGTTAGGAAAAGCAACTTGGTTCAGCTAAGTGCCAAGGTATGCACTGCAAATTTCCCCTGTTGTTCAGTGGAAATGAGTTACTATTGTGATTGTTCCTTTGCTTGTTCTTTTTTCTGGCTGTTACTCTTTAGACAGAAAAATGGCTGACCTAACTTCGATAAGTAATGGCTGCAGAGGTGTAATATAGAAACGTCATTTTCTGGAGTATAGAGATCCCCCTCACCTGTTTAAGAAATCAAACTAAATATAAGCTAAATATCATTCCACAGATACTGTTTTTCTTTGTATGTCTGTCTTTTTGGGTTTTAGAGTTTCGGGGGGTTTTTTTGGACTGAAACACAGACCTGGAAAAGCTATTACTTGATACATAGCAAAAAAATAGAAACACAGTTTTGAAATACAGTATTTCAGCTGCAAAAGACCATGTGGAATTACAAGAACAGTGTAACTTAATTCTCCAGTGTTTTGAGCCTTCCAGACCTTTGCTGAGAGATACTGAACATTGTTAAGCACTGTAATAGAGCTGATTTTTTCTTTTGTAAGAACTTGGTTCCCTGTTATTACAGTGTCCTGAGGACTTAAGAGACCTCACTTGTATTTCCTTGAGGACACCTGGAACATGTACATCATGAATCACTGGGCACTGCCAGATGTTTTGAGTGACCTTCTTGCAAGATACAGGAGATCAAGCCCTGCCTGCTTGTAGTATTAAAGAACCTGCAAAGGGGTAAATGTGGAAAGAATGTATCTCGAATTTGTTGGTGTAAAGCACGCACAATTTCTCATTGAGGCAAATCAGCCTTCTAGTGACAGACAAGGATTAGGATTGCTTTAGCCTGAAGTCAAACCAGATGTAACTTGCTTGTTTTGGAGAGAAAGGTCCTTCTCAAGGCAAAATTCTGTATTTATCCTAACAATTAACACCTCAGTAAATGGACATCTGAATGTGTATTTTCCCCTTTTCTGGCAGGAAAATTATCTTTCCCAACATGCTCAGTTTGTTTCCTGTCTGCTCTTGATAGACTCTGAAATCTCTCACATCCATCACTGAAAACAGAAATTCAGCACTTTACGAGCTCAAAATAATAGATTTTTACAGTTCTTTTTCATCACTGATTTTCTTCCCTACAAGTGTCCCATACCACTGCCTTAAACTTCTTCATCTTTGGCCATCACTGCAGGGATCAGGCCAGAATCAGTACCACTAATCGTGAAATAAACACTGAAAGATTTAGATAATTTTGTGTACATTTCACATAGCCATCCACAGAATTAGGAAGCATTTGCTGTTAATCATGGAGGGTGCCTGGAGATTCATTTTCCTGCAATGAATGTGCCAGAGCGTATTTCTGAGTAATTTATTGTTGATTTGTCAGAGTGGTCAGTCCTCATAGAAAACAGTCTTTTATCTCTGACACAACCAGCACAGCTTTAATGGGAAGGGACTCTTTAACCGAGACAGTTTAAAAACACTTGCCTTTTGACCCCTTTCTTTGAGATGTGATTGAATGTGTGGAGTGTTTTTGCAAGGAGTGCAGAATAAATAAGCAGTGAGTGAGCTGTCACAAGCTGTGGAGTGAAGGTCGTATTCCTCTTCTTCTTTTTTTTTTTTTGCTTGTGTTTTGCCAGATTAACTTCAGTGAGATGGGTGACTGGTCTGAATCGAGCCCATTTCTGTGATGAGTTACATGTGTTGCTCCACAGGGCAGAATGAAACTCCTCAGTAGAAGCTGCCTCATTTAGAAGGAAATTAAAGGGGAAAAAATAGATCAGAACTAATAAGGGGAAAAAACCAGCATACAGGAGATGAAAAGCATGAAACATACAACCATTTCAATGTCAGGGAAAACTGCACTGGCAGTGTAAAGCTGTTGCTTCCTCTGTCATGCAGGGGGAGATTTTCAGTTCAAACAACCTGCCTGAGTCTGTGAGTGTGAGGGGTTATATTTGTGTAAACTGCATTTGCCCACTTATAAATTATATGCAAGTTAAAACATTCCTTCCCTGGTAGATTTAGAGGTAAGGGTCGAGGGGTTGTGCTTGCATGAGTGTGTGACCCAGCTTTTCCCAGCAAGGAGGGCAGGTGCAGTCAGCACACCAGGAGAGGCAGATTTCAATCTGTGGCACACCAATCATCTTCTCAAGCCTCCCTGCACCTGGCTTTGCCCATAGCTGCAAAAACTATGATTCCATAGCCATACAAGGAACCTGTGCTCCCCAAGAGGGCTCAAAAACTTTGGGATTTTTATCCTGTTGCATCTGTGTTAATGCATCTACCATTGGAGAGTGCCCATGGCTCCACAGGAGCTCCAGCCAAAGAAAACATATCTGGGGCGAGATGCCACAGCAGGGACACGTGTACAGAGTCTCCAGGCTGCATTTGCTTTGGCACAGGCTCCAAGGATTGCCAGGAGCAGAGCAGCATGAGGGCTGCTTTGCTTCCCCCTGTGCCACAGGCCTTCCTCAGCTTCCCTGCATAGCTCCAAGTACAGGAGTACTCTGAAGGAATGCTGCCGTGAGCTATGGAGAAGCATCTCTCTCACAGGTGTAGCTACAGCCACCTGAGCTGCCTTGACCTGTGTCAGGCCATAGCTGCAAACCAGCTGCACAGCCCATGAGATAATGTTTCCTGCTCTGCAGGTGCGATGGCAAGTCTGTGGGAGGCTCCATCTACAGGGATCAGACCATGGCAGATACCCAAGCTGTCTGCAACTTGCTGTGGATGGGTCCATACTAGAGAATTTTGGATTAGCAGCCAGGAAGGACAGTAGGCAACACTGCTTGAGGAAATCTGTGTTGGGAACAAACAGGAAACTGTAGTTACATATTCTAATATTCTACAGCGTGAAACATAATTTCTATAACTATCCAGTATATTTTTTTCACTTTTTAAGGTGTCTATTTTATTAACTTCATACTGTCATCAGAACAAATAAATACTTGAGACCTTAACATAAGCCACAGGTGTGGCTTGATGCCTTAGTCACTGGAACATTTTTCCTAGCATTTGCAAACCACTGAAAGAAGGTATTTTCTTCTATGAGCAGTATTCTATACTCCAAAATAAAGGTTTCTCAGTTAACCACATGTGATTAAAAACAAACAAACAAAATAAACCACTCTTTATTCTTAAATTTTCAGTTAGCATAGATTTTTCACTAAGGTCCCCTCTTGCTAAAGCCTCTATGTATAGTCTCTGCCCTATTTGGCACGGAGTTTGCAAAACAAAGCCCAGAACCTTGCTGGGGATCCATCATAATCCTAAATGCATTGGGAGTGCCAGAGTCTGCCCATTTACAGGCTGTTTGGTGACATGCACATGCCATGTCTTGAGTATTGCACTTCCTTTGCCAACAGCTTTGCACGCTAGAACAGGGCTCCCACAGCTCTTTTTAGTCAAAGAACACCTAATTGGTTTGTGGAAAAGAAGGAATACTTCCCAGGACCATCTTCCTCTGTGCTGCCACCATGATGTGCCTCTGCAAACAAAAGAACAAGTGCTCATATTTTAGTTCCATTTGTATAATCAGATCTAGTTTCCCACCTATTCAGTTTCTTCTACATACATGTGGGAACTGCCTGTTGTTAAAAAGTGATTTCTGGGTCAGTGACCTTCCTCCTCAGCATCCAGGGCTTCTAGAACATAACACTGCTATGGGGTGCTCATCAAAGGAGCAATTTAGGTGGATAACCTTGTAAACTTCAGAAGCACAGTGCCTTCACTCTGACTCTTACAAAGACTGGATAGAAGGGGTCTGTTTATCTCACTGTCCGTGCACTTTGAGCAGTGTCCCAGACTGAAAGGACTGGAGCCCAGTCTGAAAAGGAGCACATAGGAGCTGTAGAGGTCTATGGTGTTTGATAGCTGGGATGCCATGGAAGATTTCACATTCTTCAGCTCTAATCTCTTATAACAAAATGGAATTCAAACCTAACCCCAAAAAATTAACTCAGGTCTGGTTAGTGTGACGGCATGTCCCATGTATCCATCAGGATTTGTTTTTGGTGGATTAGTGCTCTCATTTACGTGTTTTCTTCTTGGTCAGCAGTGTTATTGTTTTAGCTGATACTTTCAAAAGGTGTTTATTTTTGCTGCTAATCTAGATTGAGCCCTGTAATTATCTGTGAAATAGAAGCAATTCCTTTCTGTATCTGTGATGCTCTCTGGAGGCAGTGCCTGATGGTCACCATTTCATGTTTTCTGACATGCCTTTTTCCATGGCTATTTTCAAAACAGTTGCATCACATTGCAGCTGCCTTGGTCCTTTGTGGACATGTTTTACCAAAAATGCCTCCAACAAAAAGCGAAGACTTTTTGTCTCCTGGATGGATGAAGTACCATTCTAGTCATTGTAATGAGAAATATCTTTCTCTGTCTCAATATTTTTATTTAATGTAATTTTTGTTGGATATTTTACATGTCGGGCTCCAGAAGTAAGATAGCCCCTTGCACTTACTACACAAAATAAATAAAATCTTTTAACTTACACAGTTTTCCACCTTTTCAAGTGGCAAAAGGATGTCTGGAACAAAGAAGTAAGAAGCATAAGAGCCTTTCCCCAGTTTTTAGCCATTCTTCACCTTGTCCTCTGCTCTTTGCCACCCAAACGTAACTTGGTGCTGCTCTTACTACGCCACTGTTTTCTTAGCACCCCTTTCTACCTTTTCCCTGCTCTGACAGATGCTTTGCTGGGTGCTCTACCATCCTCTTTCAGGATGTAATATCTGTTTACCCATGGCAGACCTTATAGTTCCCTGACATTTCTTCAGCTCTTTTTTTCCCTGGTTTTCCTCTGCTTCTTCCTCTCTCTTTATTTCTGTTCTTTCGCTCTTCCTTCCTGTCCCAGACCTGCTTCTGGGGGATCATTTCTGAGAGCTTTTGCATTCACTCCTAGCCTTTGATCTGCCTGTTTGTTCCTTGCTTCATGCAGCCTTTCCCAGGCTGCATAACTCTGCTGATCATGTAGAGGTTAGGAAGAAATTCCACCTCTGTCTAGAGAGAGAGAGAGATAATTATACAGGATTTATTTTTTTCTCTCTCTCTATTATCTGATTCTGGCTTCTTTTCTGAGATGGAACACTGCCCTAGGTGCCTCCTGGAGTTCCAACAGTGTGGGAAGACTTTACACTGCCCAAGACTGGGTGAGTGTGTAGCAGCTGAGCTTGGATTGTGCAGTATTCCTTGAAAGTAGAAGTCTGGCTCTGGACTTCCAGGTTCAGTTTGAGCATTCACCTGGAAGGGAGCCTAATCCATGAATGACCAGCATGAGGCCTTTCAAAGTATCTGCCCAAGATGTTCTTGAAAATCTGTTTTCTGTCTGTTTACACCTTCAGCCTTGCTCTGATGTCCCCGAACATGTCAGTGCTGACAGCTGGAGACCTGGCACTTGATGCAAACACAATGCTGTAGTGGGACTAAGACTATTTACAATAACTGACTACTTGCTTTATGTTTGAAGCAGATGAAAAATACACCAATGAAAATATCGTTTGTAAATGGATTAAGAATAATCACAGTGCATACTTCTGAAAACTGCGGTGAAACAGCTAAAAAACCCAACCAAACAACCAAAAAATCCCAGCACCCCACTACCCCCACTCTTCCTCCCCAAACATTATAGTCATAACTCTTTTAAAGGTGGGAATAGGAAGGAGGGAAAAATAATCTTCTATGTTTAGGATCGCTATCAATCTTCCAAATCTCTTGTATGCATTTGTACTGAGCCCAGTACAACTGCCCTGGCGGAGGTCAGCGAGTGGTAGATTATTAATAACTACTCAAGATCTTCATGCATGCAAGCATATATTTCTAAAGAGTCAGGGGCACTCTGAACACCTTTCTCCTCATGTTCAGAGGCTGTGCCTTTCCTCTACAGAAAGAGCGTTTTCAAGAGGCAGTGATCATGGTTTGTTTCTAGGTATTCCAGTTACCAGCAATATCCAGAAAAGAAACTTGAATTTGTATTATTAATTCAACAGCATCACTATGAATGAACTGCAGGAAACAATGCATCTTCTTTCTATGTAAACAGAATAAATAAAACTTCTGATAAGCACTTTACTACATTGAATTCCTCATTCTTTTCTTTGAGAGCGTTCCAAAGTTTAGTGTGCAGCTTAATCAACTTCATACGTGCTTGAGTTGGGCAAGTCAAAACTAACATGACCCCGCACAAGGGAAAGCATCCCTCGCACGAGAAATCCCATTCTGCTTATTTACTATATATGAAAACAGCCCCAACCATTCCTTGCCTGAGGCAACAGGAACTTTTCCATGTTTCCTTAACTGCCGTCACCCTTCAACACTTTTCAGGACGAAAGCCTTGTTCTCAGGATGACCCTGGCTGCATCGTCATTAAAGCTGAGATGGAGCTGATGAAGCAAAATGACTAGATCTCTAACTTCAATGTATTCAGCTGCAATACAGTTACCAACTGCAAAGTATGGTGCTGTTTAACCTCTCTTTTCTGTCAGCTATTGATCACACTGAAATTCTACTGCATACAAAACTTTGGGCCCTGCTTTGGCAAAGAGTTGAGTACAGGATTAACTTTACCTGCAGGTTATCATCTTTAAATTAGCATGGGTTAAGTAGATACATATGTAAGTTAATATAATATCTTTTAATTAAAAAGATAGCAGTATGTTGATACAGTGTTATGTGGGTGCAAGCACTAAAGAAAAGGCAGGGAGACGAGTAAAGTAATTCAGGTAGTGAATCAGATCTGCACTGAGTGGCAAAATTTTGGGGAAAAAACCACCTTTTTGGAAGCATACTTACGCCAGGCCTATATACAGGCCTTTTAAAATCAAAGTCCTCCTGAATTCATGACACTTGGGTCTGGGCTGGAAATCATCCAAAGGGTTTTGAGTCTGTGCTCTGATATAATTCAATCTCTTTGAAAAAAACTGACCTTTTTGGGAGGGACTGTGACCACTTCTGGTATGTGTTAAATTAAATCCTTTGTTATCTATAGACAGACATCACAGGGGTTACAGCAGTGCAAACCTCTCTTCATTTCAGACTTTGTCACTGGATACTTTCTGCTTGGAGCAGGAGGGTAAGGAACATGATGTGGAGACAGGTGTCTCCTGAGCTCATGGGCCCAAGAACCCAGGTCCTGCTTTTGTTCCTGTTATCGCCAAATCAGGAGAGGCTGTCTGGGAGAGGTGAGGGCTTAGCCCTGTGAGAAAGACCCACAGCTTTCTCTGGCTTCAAGACAGCAAGTCCTATCTTTGCTTACTCATTATTTGTATAAAGGAAAAAGAAGTAATTACGGCAGAATAAACATCTGAAACATCCTCTTGAGAGCCAAGATAATTGGGAAAAAAAATCTGCTGTACAGCACTCCTTTGCACAGGAGTAGAGATAATGTGCAGGGTTGCCCAGATGAGAGAAATACCTTGAAGCTGGCAGTTCACAGCACAGGCAGCAGCCCATGGTGACAGCAGATGCTGTGCAAGTCAGGAAAAACTTTTGAAAAATCCTAGAGTTTCCCAGTTCCTCTATCATTGGTCTTTTTCCGGGTACTGAACGACATACCAAAGGGATTAACAGCTTAATCATAGCTGATTCATACGTGGGGATCTGCATTGTTTATTTATTTTTTTTGTTATCAGGAATTTCCTCTTAGAGATACGGGAAACTGAGGCACAGAATGGTGAAATTTCTTGTTAAAATGTTTCCTGCAGCAGGGGAAAAAAAATAAAAGTGTGTTGCTCAAATCTTACACCCCTTTATTACTCCTGTGCTGGTTTAACAGAGGAATTACAGTTTGTTCCTTGCATATCCCTGACTTTTCTGGCTGTAATCATGTATGATTACAATCTGTTGCTCACATTTCCCTGATTTTTCTGACTGCAAAATGAGGTCGTTTATACTGCAGGTGAAAGTGCTAGAAAGGCTGATTCGCATGCCCTCACGTCTCGGGAGCTTTTCCTACTTGTAGGAGGTTACGTGGCGATCGAAGCCAGTGCATCTGCTGAACGCTTTGCAAAGGCACGGTGGTTTTGCAGGTTTGCTCCCCTGGTCCCAAGCAGTCTAACCGTGAAAACAGGATATGGTACAACGGGCCAGACGTGATGCGCTGCTTTATCAGAGTCTGCTGTCATTAATCTCCGTCTTTATGAATGGTGGGGAAGCGGCAGCTGTACACAAGGATAAACAGCCGTCGCAGCAGAGATGCTTTGAACTGCTCTGTTCCTTTGGGGAAGAGATTTGAGATAAAGCCGAATCTGGAAAGCATCAGTGATGGTGCACCGAATGCCGCTGATCACCCCCGCCGCTTCGGACCCTTCCACCACTTTCCGTCCCCCCTCACCCTGGGGC
>VYXC01003871.1:42933-79976 GCA_013397175.1 Platysteira castanea
TTTCCTCCCCATCTACCACCTTCTTTTTCTTTTGACTATCTTTTGGGGGTTTTTTTTAATACTCCGACTCCCCGCCCTGCAGGGAGGTTTGCTCCGAGAACAAAATCGCCACCACGCGCTACCCCTGCCTGAAGCCCACGGGCGAGCTCACCACCTGCTTCAGGTGAGCGCCGCGGCCGCGGAGGACGGGGGGAAGAGGGGGCGCGGGGCACACGCGTGTCCGCGGCTGGGGACTCGCCGCCCGCGGGGAGGCCAGCGGGGGACACACGTGTGTGGGTGTCAGGCGCAAGGACGGCTGCTGTGGCAGCTGTTTGTCTCCCCCCTGCTCCGTGCTAGCCCGCCCCGGCCTTCCCACCACCCCGCGCACCGCGGAGCAGGTAACTTGGTCACATCCCTCCCGCGTTCCGCATCTCCCCTGGCGAGTCCTGCAGCTGTCCCAGGGAAGGGTTTCAGTAACTCGCTGCAAACGTCACCTCCGAGACATCGCTGGAGAGCGCGCTTGTGGTTCTGATTGCCGTATCCAAGCCACCGATAGTCTCTGACACGGTGAGAAGCTTCCTCTGACCTGGGTGTCCAGGACCACACTGGAGCTACAGCTGCATCAGTTGCAGGATAATCAATGAGATCGTCTGGACTTGTGCCACCCATAAGATATCTTAAGTTAGGTAGATGAATCATACCCTCAGAATGAGTAACTTCTTCAGCAACCAGCACGGGGGGAGAAACTTGGCAGAGGCCTCTCAAATTAAGTAAGATGAATCTAATAATGAGTTTTCATTTTTCAGCTGTGTGTTTGAGGAACGTCATCTGTTTTAATGATGACAGCTGTCCAGAACAGTTGACAGTGGATGTGCTTTTTGAAGAGCTGTACACAAAGTATGAGCACACACCTATCTCTCCGCTGGTGCCCTCGGGTTAGCCCTGTCCCCACAGACGAGATGTTTCATGTATGAGAGCTGCTTCTTGTGAGAAGTTGCTTTGTGCAGGCAACTGTGCTCTGTCTGTGTGTGTATGCTTGCATGTGGCTGGGAGCCACTTCTATATACCCAAAATATGCTAATGTATGTAGAAAGTGCTACAGAGATTGTCCATTTCTGCTGCTTGGCGTTAGTTCCAAAGAGCTGCAGACACATGGTGCAGCAGCGCTGTCCCTCTCCCATGCTCTCAGGCTTGTTCATGCCCTCTGGCAGCCACAGACACCTAGGACAGTGTCCTGCAGTGTCCTGCAACTGCCCAGTTCCTAGCAGAATTAGCTTTCTCCCAGTCCCTGGGAAGGGCTCTGCAGGGAATGGAGACTACCCTTCCCTGCTTCCCTTATCTTCTCTCTCTCCTCTCCCTGTGAAGGTGAGGCAGAACCCTTACAGGCAGCTCTGTAGCACCCAATGGCAACACCTTTTGGGGAGAGACAGTGTGTAGGTTTTGCAGGGAAGGTTTTGCAGGTACTTGGTTGAACCTGCAGCACATCTCTGGCTTGGGGGCAGATCACTGGTGTGGACAAGGTTGTGCTGAGTGGGGAGTTACTGAATGAAGAAGCCAGAATGGGAGCTGCAAAAGCAGCACTCACATGACCATCCTATTCCTTAGTGCATGTCCCAAAATCCGTCTGAGGAAAGTGGTTCTGCTTTGTGTATGATGGAGGAGGACTCTACAGGCTCCACTGGCTGCTATGGACCACTGTGCAAAGAAAGCAGGACTCTGTCCAGCTGCCAAGTCCCACTTGTGCTTTCATTCATCCTTCCTGAGGTATTTCTGACCAGTGAGCTCTGGTTGAGACGAGTCTCCCTCCCTCCCCAGCTCTCCCTCTGCACAATCCCAAGAAATATTCTCTGTCCCAAATCAGTACAGTCTGTGTGAATGAGCATTTCCAAACTGCTGCATTGAACTCTTGATTGTTTTATTTCAAACCTTTTCGTATCTGTGACTTCTAAGTCTGCCTTGCTTTAGAAAAGAAAAAATTTCATTTCTTTGTAATCACGTATTTTCAAGATTTATCCCTTAGAGTCGAGTGAGGACTCCAGTCCCCACACTGTGAGATCTCTTTCGTGATGTCCATGCACAAGAGCAAGGCAGCGTCTCTGAGAGGGAGGCGTGTGGCTCAGCAGGGCAGCTCTGCAGCGAGTCCTTACCTGAGCTGCAGTGTGCTGGCAGTCCTGCCCCTCGGCGCTGCGCCGCGCTCGGACACAGACCAGAGCATCACCCTCCCGAGGGGCTGAACCCCAGGGGCAGAGCAGCACCCCCACTGCTCCAGGTAGCAAGGTGTGCTCCCAGCAGGAACCTGGGATTACCCTTGGCAGAACGCATTTTAATGTAAGATTCATTAATATTCTGAGGTTGAGGTTGTTAAGAAGACAACAGGAAACTTGCAAGTGTTGACTAATCCTGTGGTGCCTCAAGGTGGATTTTGTTTCATAGGACATTCAAGAACTTAAGGATGCAGTTTTCATCTCTGGAATGACAACCAACACTTACGTTCAGCTTGATGGAAATTCACCTGTGGCTTTGAGGACCTTTCATTTCAGTTTTCAGATAAACTTGATTTTGATGTTCTAGAATTTATTCTTACAACACATCATTTTTTATCTTCCTAGACATCTTTTTTTTCACAGTATTTCATAATTAAAATGGTTATGTAATTTATATACATTGTTAGGGGTAGATAAAAGAATAGTTAATGTCAGCTTCTATTTACTACTAGCAGACACACGTAACTTCTTGTCTAGGTCAAAGTACCTTTTGTGTAGAAATTACACAAACTGACACAAAATTTATCTCATGTCATAATACATCAGGTGTAAGGCAACATGCACCACTACTAATGATCTGTTGTGCAATTAGTTAAATAAAAAAAGGAATACATATGAAGCTAGACATCAAAATTCCTGACCAAAATTCTTGATGGAAAACAATTTCAGCTTTTATTCCTCCTGCTGGAATTTGTCAGGAAAATCATCATGTTTTCAGAGCACTTCAATAAAAATAACGTCTTTTCATCACAAAAAATATTTCTTGATTTTATTTTTTTAACCAGATTTACTCACAATTAAAGATGATCCAAGTGGAGGGCCAAGCCAGAAGTGGGGCCAAGCACTGAGAATATATTAGCATTTTTCCCTGTGGTCATAGCAACCACATACACAATCAGATGTATTTTTTTCTTTTGAGTGTGTACAGTCTGGCCCTTGGTTTAGTTTGATTTGTATTTTTTTTTAAGATGTCTTCTGTATTGGTTTTCATAAGAGTACAGGAGACGAGACGCAAAAAGCAGAGGGAGCTTATACAAAACCTTTTCTGTGGAAATCTTATTTAAACTCTTGTATATAACTGCACAAAGTACCCAGTACTAATGTCCCAATCAGGTAGGTACGCAGAAGAATTTCTGCAGATTTGTTGATCCAGTAAGGTCCAGTAAGACTTTGAATTCCTACTGTATGCAAAAAATCATCAAATTTTAGGAAATTTGGGCAGCATGAGAATATGAAGCCCCAGTCTCTTGTTGCTGTCTTCTCCAGCTATTTGGATGTGATGTTCACCTGTTTCACTCTCAGACAGACTTCTAAACAATTCGTTAGCATGAAAAATTACACAAATGTTGCCGTTTTCTCCAGTGCCTGTGACAATTCAGTTTGTGGACCCTTGCAGCAGTCCTTTTCATTACGGTCCCTCCTTCATTTTCATTTTAAACAGTGCTACTGTACATTGTTGTTCTGGTCCAAACGCAAGAGCAGCATCTGGAACAGGCATCCCGTTGCTTCATCCTAACTGTGTAGCTGTGTTCCCATGAGGGAGTGGTAGTGGTTATGTCACTTCCAAGGTCAGAAGGATCAATGTCTAATCTGGTACAATTTATTATTTGGAGTTACTTCCTTTTTAAAAACCAGCAAACCTGATCACCTTAGTAACTGTTGTATGTTAGGAGAACTAAATATTTTATTCAGTTAGAATTCAGAGAGTGTAGTGAATTATTCAGAAAGGCAGTATGCAGACTGAACAGAAACATTTGCTAGTGGGAAGCTGTTACAAGTTGTAGGAAGATTCAAGCATGAAACATGGGAAAATGAGAGTATTTTTATTGCCTGGCTGTACCCATCTCTCTGCCTACTGGACACTTAAATATTGTTGTAAGTTGACATGAAAGAAATAGTTTTGCTCCTCCTCAGAAAATGTTTGTAAAGTGTTAAATTAAGAAAAGCAGCATGCATAGATCAGGCAGATGAAAATTTGAACCTGGATCTGCACAGCCTGAAAGAACACTTCAGCCATTGTCTTCATGGGCTAAGGGAAGATTTGTGGTTTTTGCTTTTATTCAGATGAAACTGTTAGTCTAAATTAGTCGACAAAACTGATTTTTTTTAAAAACAGACTATTGATATGGTAAGAGAAATTACCCATCTTTCTCTGACATTGCCGTAAGTACTCTCCTGCATTTTTTGCTGAAAATGAAGCTTGCAAGGACATGTTATACCCTAATTTTTTGTGTATAGGGATGGAGACTGCTCCTGGCCCTTCCTTCTGCAGGACCAGCAAGGAGTAAGAAATTTACAATTAGGGTGCTGGAGAGAACAATCCCAGCTAGTAGTGGTCTAGTAATTTGTAAAGATGAGCCAAATCTTTACATGTATCTACAGATAAGCCCCATGTTGTGGGACTTAAATCTTGGCTTAGAACTTAATCTGTAACTTTTTTATGTAGTATTTTGCAAGCAAAAGGTCTTTTAAGTAGGATGAACACATTTCAGTGTAGGTCGTCAGCTTCTTCATCTGATAATTAGCAGCTACAGCTATAGGCCATTTCAGCTTTTCAGGTTTCAAATTCTGCTGTAAAAAACTGTTCTACACTTCATAACAAAAAGACAATTCAAATGTATTGTGAAAGAGCATGCACATATATTTATACCCCACTTAGTTCTGGTGATAAACAGAGATCACATGCCTCAGGAAGCATTTCTTTTTACCCTCTTGAATGCTGACACTGTTGGTGAAGCCTGCTATTTTTATAGACTATCATTTTGCACATTCTTAAAAGATAAAAGTAATTGCAAATAAGTCGGATTGTAGCTGTTTCACAAAGAGCAGCACTTTCACTAATATGCCCTTGGGAACCATATGCAATTCCTGGTTCCCAGATACTCAGCGAGCATGTAGCAGAGCTTTCCAGCATGAGAAAGAAATTGCTGTATATAGTTTTGGAGCTTTCAGCTGGAGTAAGCAGGGATAACAGTCAGTCATCTTATCTTCTGACTTTACTTTTCATAAATTTCTTTTTTATAGTTGCTATTGCATTTCCTCTCTGAAGTTTTGCTGACTATTCCATATCATGGAAAGGGCCCCAACTGACATATTATAATACAACAGTTAAACAAGAAACTAACCTGATTAGAGCAAAGTACTGCCTAATCTCCAGTTATCTTGACGGGAAATGCACTCCATAGCAGAATTTTTCTGAAAATTTCAGAGAGAATATGATTTCAAATTTTGTATTGGTTTCAGAAAAATAAAGGTAGAGAATATACAGATATATATACACATTTAAAAAAAAAATCTTCCAGGGAGTAGCCATCACAGGTAGAACTTTGTACATGTCTATGAAGAAAATTGTGCTTCAATACAGTACATTTTACAAAACAGTGTATGCTACTATGGTGCCGAGACATTCTTCCTAGCTTTCCTAGATTTCTTTTTTCACTATTGCTCTGGAAGTAGCACCTTCAAATTTTATGGTTCTGACTGCATTCAGTCCTGCATTTCATTCATTCTTCTTTGCTGTGATTGCCAGAGGAACAGTTTGCTCATGACTACTGAGACACATTGTGAATATCTGCTGGTTAAGGCTAACACCCATGCCACACAGTTGCCTGTAGGCTTCCATACCACATTTGGGTGAATGTGACTTTCTGTGTCACTTTTCTGTCTCAGGTGCTAAGGATAAGAAACGGAATTATTTCTGGGTGTTGGTGATGTTAGAGGCACCTGAGATCTCAGGAGATAGGGATGCTACTGGCTGCAGCAGAGACTCCTGCAGCAAAACATGGTGCTCCTGAGGGTTTCCTGTGCAGCGTCTCCTCCCTACAGCCAGTTCACTCCAAAATGAAACAATTTAGTTAATGGTCTTTAAGAACTTTGCACAATTACTGTGAGTGGTGCTCTCAGGTAGGACGTGCTAATTAAAGGATGAGGTCAGGCAAGTGGTCGTTCACGTAGTCCAGAAGTTTTTGATGTTCACATCAAAGCAGCTTGGACAATTTTAGAACTGGCAAGCCGAGAGCTTTATGATAAGTGCCCTGCTTGGTGGTTTGATTGATAATGAAACCCAGGTGCTTTGCATTATGCTTTTCATCTACAGAATATAGGGTTAAATATGAACTGACTTTCCTGGCCATGTCGTCTAGCTCAGAGACTCCAGACAAACCAAATAGTAGCCCCAGGGCCTCCCATGGCTGATACGAAATAGGTAATAAAAATAGGCAGCCACAGGGAACATGACGTTTGTAATTATCCTAAGTATTGTATATGCTCCCTAAGGTCAGGCTGTTTTGTCCTTAAAAAAGTGATTGTAGTCTCTCCTGCTAACAGCAGGATGTTATTAATACTTGTATTACTGCTCCCATTGTGGTAGACACCCATTGAGCTGAGTTGTGCTGTACTGATTGCAGACAAAACAGGCAAGACAGAAAAGGCAGGAATAGAAGGATAGAGATATGGAGCAGCAGTGAAGAGAAAGGACAAAACCCCAAGGGGCATGGAGCAAGCAGAAAAAAGCATTCATACAGCCATAAAAAGACAAAAATTCCATCTTGGTGGTGGTTTGTGTGACAGATACGTGTGTGACAGAAGGGAGGTAATCACTCCCCAAAGAAGTATAATTTAAATGCTTCCAGGCTTCTATTTAAGTTGAACCCATAAAAACAAAACATCAGCCAAAATCAGACAAAAACCCACACACATGCACCCCTGGGAGGATTCCTGTTCTCCCAGATAGACTTGGAGCTAAGCTCCAGGCACTGATGCATCTTCCCTTGACAGCCTCTCCCCTTCCTTCCTTCCTCAGTCTGGAAAATCTCTCTCCCTCTCTGTCCCTCTCTGTAAAGTGTGTGTCTGAGCAGGGGCAGGAGGGACAACTTACAGGCAGATATTTAAATTTCCCTTTCAGTCCTTGCTCAGTTCAGATTACCTGGGCTCCTTGTCATAGCAAAGAGTTACTGGGAAGTAGTTGAGCATGAAATATTTAAACTACTCATGGAAAAATAGATCAGCCCTGCTAAAGATCCCAGGTAAGACAGGATTGGCTGTATCCTGCTGTGAAAGCCATTGCCCAGTACAAAAAACATGTGAGCAAAAGGTTTTTTGAGACCTCTGCTGTGCTATTCTGTTTTTCTGTCATTGCATATTTGGAAAGGAAATTACTGTATGTGGGGAACAAGGTCACACCAAGCAGGTATGCGGGAGATGCCTGATGTTGATTTACAGATAAGCAGTTTCACTGTACCTGGGATTGCACTGTACCTCTCATTTCAGATTGTGGTGCTGGTCATTTGGGGCACGTGTGATTTTGGGTTTCATTGAGATTGTGCTGAATTCTCAGAGTCTTGAGTTTAATCTTTTGGTTTTTCCTCCAGTGCAGTGCCCTGAGTTCTGAGAAGGCTTTTGTCTCAAAGTGTGAGTCATTGCTGAATGTTCAGTACCCATGTCACTCCAGCTGGAGCTGTTGGGGATGGCACAGGGCTTTGTCAGGTCAGTGACGGGGAGAACGTCTTCTCTGGAGACCTTGTGTTGCTTACATCTCACACAGACCGTACTGATCACTTCAGGGTTCCTCTTTTTAATTGTGCCCACCACCCCAAACAAGCAAAGCCAACTCTGATTTAAACCAAAAAAAAAAAAAAAAAGCTTTCCCCAAAGTCCGCTCAGAGTTTTTTTCCCTCTGTGTTGTCCATTTTCTGTTTGCTGGGTTTCAGTTTTCAAACTAATAGTGGCTTCTTTTGTAAACTAACAGTAGCAAATGTCACTTTGCTGCTCAACTTTGCCATTTCTTCTGTGTGGTTCCAATTGTAAGCAGAAACAGTGGAAAGCAGAATCCATACAGTGCTGACTTGATTTCTTCTTGGCCTAGTAAAAGAAACTAATTTGTTTGCATCTCCTCAAGAGTAGCTCTGTTTAACTGTTGAGGAGAAAAACAATTTCAGTTTTAGACAGTAATCTCAGAGCTTAGTGTTTGGAAAATCCTTCTCCCTTCAAGAGTGTTTTCCATTGTGTTGTGTTGATTTTATTGCTGATCCTGGTTCAAAAAATGAAGTACAAGACCAGCAAACAAACATTTAGGGTACATCCAGCTATTAGAAATAAGTTCTTCTGAGTTTCTTTGTTAGTTTCAAGTTCTAACCACATTCATTTTAATTGACGATCTGTGCTGCAATTGAAATGAGATTAAATACACCATGTTTGTATTAACTGTATTAAATTTAGCAGCCACTCAGTAGTAAACACATAGTAAAGAGAATTTTTCTTCATCCTTTTCAAATGGAGTGGGAGATAAAGTGATGCATACATGGTGTTTTATGTGGGAAAAAGAGGCAAAATCTAAGATAAAATCCAAGTTTTTTAATGGACTGTTTTTGGAAAATGAGTAAGGTTATTATAGGTCAAAGACAAGTTATTGCAGAGCGTGAGTTTGGAGAAACATAAGACAGTATTCACCTGGGTTAGCAAACATATGATTTCTCTTGTTATGGAAAAATTACTGGTCCATAGCTTCCAGTGTAAAACAGCAGTGTTCATATTGGCTTCATCATCTCGCTGTCAACCATCGAGGAGGAAGGTTGACCACCTAATTCTCTGTATCAAGGTGTGCAAGCCCGAGAAGTTATATTGTACAGTCTTCAAAAGGGATGAAGAAATACATTAAGTATTATCATAGTATTTCATGAGAAATGGATGAATGCTCAAAACACGGAAATTTGTGAAAGTACACCCAGAAAAAAAGTGTGCTCAGAACTCTTTTTATAAGAGAGAACAAATAACTTTATTGGATGCATTTTTTCTTTGTAAATAACTTCCTGCCCAGAGCTCCAGTGTCTCTGTGGAATGTTAATATTTCTGTAATCACATTCAACTCGTTTAATGTATGCTGCAAGTCGGACATCTTGCCTACTCAATAAGATGTTATTATCATACTCAATTTTCACTAAAGAGTTTATTATCATAGCTGCACCAAAATAGCGGTGTCATTTCCTAAACACTGCTCTCTGGAATTCTGACAAAACCCCTTAGTTTAGAGATTATTGCCTTGGAGAGTTGAAACAAAAATAGCCAAAGGGAAAATTACTTAATCTTTAAAACAGCATCTGTGGGAAGAGGAAAAAAATGGGTGAAAGCAGGGTTGAGGGTCTTTGGTAGTACTAAGTGGTTGAGAAGTGGAGAGTGAGAAAGAGACTTGAGGGACCAGGACTGGAGCTACTGTTCAGTAAATGCTTAATCCTACTGGGAGTATGTGCTTTTAACTGCAGCTTCCTAAGGCAGGAGCAAGGAGCAGTGGCAGACAGACAGTGCTTGCAGTCTGGGCTGATCTTTGGCATTCTGTAGCGTGATGAACCCAGCTGCTGCTCTGCACGGTGGCCTGGACAGTCTGAGGGCAAGTGGTGCCTCAGACTGTGACTCTTGTGGTGCCTCAGATGTTGACTTCTTCATACGTCACTTAATGTGCTGATCATTTGCAAAATTGTGTGTTTGCTTAGGCAGTTTATAAAGGTTGTTTTGATGTATATTTGGATTTTAAAAGCTTATTAGGGTTTTTTGTTTGTTTGTTTTCCCCGAGGAAAGTGTATGTCTACTCCATTGGGCTTCCCTGGAGGCCTGGAGAGGTAAAGGAGCCTATAGCAAACAGGTCATGGCAGTTTTTTGAGTTTTCTTTTTTTTGGTTGTTTGATATGGGATATTTTTTTTTCTTTGTTTTTGTTTGTTTTGTTTGTTTGGTGCTTTTTGTTTAGTTTGTGGGGGTTCGTTTGGTTTTTGTTTGGGGTTTTTTTGTTTTAGAGTTTTAATGAGAAATCTTTCATTTCAAGCTCTTCTGATTTTAAAATTAAGAAACACAAAGTGAAATGGGGAATGTAATTAGAAATAGAGAACATGTGATTAATTTTTTTTTCCACCTTATCCTGCTTGCTTTCTAGCTTTTCTGATAGCAAACCAGAAGATACTGAACATGCTACTTCTTAGAGTGTTGCCCTGCTCAGCATCACACTTCAGTCCCCGACATTTCTAACTTCCATCAAAGCGCAGTAAATTAGCGATGACAGAGGGAAATAGGACAATCTGACACTTCCCAGTTTTCAGACATTTCTGTTCAGGGTCTGCTTTAGGAGTCCAGGCTCAGATTCTTTTCTCTGTATATGGTGAATGAGGAGAAAGGGAAAGAGTTACCCTTCACAGCAAGCTAACATGATATTTCCTCTTAGTTTTAAAACTTGTTAAAGAGAAATGGAAATGTTGCTGTCATATAACCTCAGCAAAGAGCTTTACCCACAAAGTTTTATAAAGACAGACCTGCATTTCTGCATCTCCTCTGGGTTTGAAGTAAATTCAAAGTGCAGTCAAACCCCCTTGTGTTTGATCTTAAGTTAGGCCCTTTTCCTGCAGAAATTTCTCTGTGTGGCACAGGAGCTTAAGAGCACTTTGAGAATGTGTCTGCAAGACTGGCCCCTTTTTTATTTTTCTTAGAAGCTCACCTCTGTTAAAGGATGTCTTTCTTGGTCTGTGCATGGGCACTAAAGAGGCCATATGAGAAGATTTGCAGAGGTTTGCATTTCCATAGCTCTACTGACTTCCCTGGACCTACACCAAAGTGCGTCAGTTGGGGAATTCTTCATAATTATTCTTAGCATTCCACGAAAGAAAAAGAATGCAGAAAGATGTTAAAGCAGATTGAACGCATCTTACCAACAAAGCAAGTTCTCTGCCTGGTTTTCCAAACTGAGATTCTTGGCCAGAGTCTTGTTTGTGCTGTTTGTTGTCCTTGCACTGACCCATACTTGAATCTGCAGTTTTATTGACTGTGCCTGGAAGGGTCCTTGACAGTGCCCCTCCAGATTTACATGGGTAGGAGCACTGTGATCCACAGAGGCAACAGGGTTTAACCTTAGGAGGGACTTGCCAGGAGTCCAGTTCTAGGTCCTAGGCTTAATTTCTCTGCTCCTCAAGGAGCTGTATCATGCCAAATCCTGCTTTCCATTACTTACTAAGGTTTCCTATAGGATGTCTAGACTTCTCCAGCCATAAAAGGGAGGAAAAAAATCCCAATTTATGCCTCACAGGGAAGAAAGAGAACCTGAAAGCTTACACTGAAGATGTAGCATTCCTGTTACAGCAGAGAAGATTGCTGTAAATCAAATGTTCAAATAACTTGCTAGACTTTGTTTACTTTGGTAATTTGCTGTCATTCAGTTCAACAAAATACTACCGTTTGAGATAAGAAGAAAAAAATGCTCATTTTTAAAAGTATATTTTTTCATATCGACCAAGAGACAAATTAGATTTTTGAGATGTTTTCTTATGTTTCAAAAGTATCCAGAGTATTTTCACAGTGGGAGTAAGCTAATGGCACATCACTGGAATATCTCCAGTGAAAACAACTGTGGCAGAGTGAAAAGAGCAGGAGAAAACAAGTAGTCAGGGACAACAATGGCAAAAATACACATTTATTTATTTGTACATCCTTGTTTACAATATAGACCTCTGGATACTTTTAAGTACCAGTAAAAGTAGACTTCAAACATTTTCATTGACCTTGCAGCCATTACATTTATAAGTAGTTCCAATGAAAAGAAAACTCTTCCAAGAAATTTTCCTCAAGGACTTGACAAAGATTTAATACAGGACAAATATATCTTCAGGATGGAATTAATGGGGAAACTTTCCTGTGTTCAGATTCCTCTTAATTGTGTATTAGGTCGGAAGACCCTGGCTGTATTCCATATTGTTCCATTTGTTGCTTGCATCTGTAAGGCTTCTCTTTTGGAAGAAAGAACCAAACAAATCTAGCAACCCTTTTATTAAATGCCATACTGACCTTGCTTCTTGGAAATATAATGGCCCAAAGGATGAAAAATTACATCAAGTGTTTATTACTGAAGTTCACTCTCAGCTGTGAGAAGATTAAGTGTTTCAAAAGATTTAATATCCTGCCTGCTTCAATGGGATGCATGTGGAAAGGAGCTGCAAAGCAGCAGAGAACTGGAAATGGCTGTGTGATGTCCTGCTCTGTCAGCATGGAGTTGATATTTTTTGTGAAATGCTTGAGAATGGGAGTTTTAGAAGTGATCCTAACCAAATCTCTGATTTCCCTGTCAGGCTGCTGTGGGTAAGACCTCGACCATGTACATTTACATCACCCCTAGCTACCCCATGATAATAGCAGAGAGAAGCAGAGGCTCCCAAAATATGGGTTTGGAAGTCAAGTGTCAAATTGATGTTCTGCAGCGGATCAATATCAATAACTGAATGAAAAGCTACTTTAACCCTGATTTTTTTTGGTAAGAAAACTGTAGTTCCTAAGCCCATCTGTATGCATGAAAAGGTCTGTTTGTGAGGAAGGTTTATTTGAAGAAACAGGTTCCTGATCAATACAGAAGTAGATGCTAACTTCTATTAGAAATAAGTTTTATTTTTAAAATGGCTAAATTTCAGACTTTAAATAATTGCAAGTTTTTCCTTGTTCTTGGAGACAAAATGAGGTTTTTTGTCTTTGGAGATGCTTTTCCACCTTTTACTGCATAGCAGGAAAACATTCCCCATTTGGAAGGCTCCCTGAAACATTTCATGATATCTTTATGACTGTAACTTAGTTTATTGGGTAGAACAATTTTTTTTGCAGTCCTTCTTACTGAAATATGAGTTTTACAAGTAGATGCAAGATGTTTCTCATTATTTGGTATCAGACACATGGAGCATGGCAGATTATCTGCCTGCTTTGCTCAGACTAAATACATACCTTTGAAAGACTTTGAGAGGCACAGACACCTGCTACTTTTTGCTCGCATTTTTTCGTATTGATTTTCATGCAACTTTTTTTTTATAAGTTTCTTTCCTAAAGAGTAGATTTTCCACAATGTATTTTTCTGTTAACTGCTCTGAGGTAATTCACAGGCTGCATTTGGATGGTCCATCATTCCCTTTGTAAAGTCAGTGTTTAGATGGAGGATTAGCCATCCTGAGGTTTTCCTTTTACAGTATATAGCTGAAAATCATAACAAAAGGAAATGATTTATAAACTTAGGAGCTCAGCTGTTCAAGTTAGAAAAGTTTGGACAGTCTCTTAGCTGTCTGTAACGGCAAAGCATGGATTCTCTCGTAAGAAATTTAGGCTGAGATGTGACAACATATACACATAAAAATGCTACATAAATTAATGTCTCATCCAAGAGAGCAAGAATACCTTCTGTTTGGTTTTAGAGCCTGTGAACAAAAAAAGTAGCTAGAGTCAAAACCTGTTTTGCACCACTAGTGCAAATTGGATATAATTCCATCGGCTTTGATTGAACTTCTCTAGATTTACGCTGCTTTAAGTGATGGTGAAAATAAGATTTAGTCCCTGAAATTCAGCTTTTGTGAGGTCTCCCACTTCCCATCAGGGTGAAGTAATTTGATTGTATTTTGCAATGAATCATCTAACTCAGCATTTGTTGTGTATGAGCAATTAAGTTCTGGTTTTTTAGAATTCTTCTGTCTCACCATAGATTTTTAAAGTTATGTTTGATTGTTGGTTATGCAAGATTAGAGGGAAAAAAGACCCTGGCAAGAAAAAAGGCCCCAGCAAAAACACAGGAAAAACCCAGCTTTCTTGTGTATTTTTTTTGTCTAGTCAGCACTTCTGGGCTGCTTCTAAATAAATAAATAAATAAAATACGTGCAGTTTTAAAAAAAAAGTTTGAAATCTTCAATGAACTGATGTATCTTCACTGAAGACAACAACACTGTGTATTTTTAGCCCAGCAGAAGTTTGTTCTCAGGCCTCTGATGCCCTAAGAGACGGATGATCAAACCATTTGGATGCTCCAACCCACCAAGTTTGGTAGGACTCCGATGCCTATGTATCATCCGAGGACCTGTGCTAAAGCAGAGGATATATGGAGTGGAAGGATTAGGAAGGATCAGTTAATTCTGGTATGTGGTAAAACTTTGCAACTGGCTGATGTCAAAAACAAAACAGAGCGAAACCAACAGGTCACAAATATAATTTTAGAATATGATCAAGTCTGTGTTCAGTATCTTTATCAAGTCAAATAGGAAGAGGCTCTGTATTGCCTTACTTTCACATTGCTTTCTTAGTTCTCTGAATTCTCCTGCGTTTATCATCATCCCTGAATCGCAGAGGGCAGAAAACGTGCAATTTTAAAGTTGTGTCTGCTCCTTCCACATGCCAAGGCAGAACATACTGTCTTTTCCTTTGTTAATTATTCAGGAGTCTCAGCAGTGAGACTTTGTCACTTTAACTTGTGAAGTTTTGCACAGATCCCTGCAAAATTGCCTCAAATTTTTCTTTTTTATTTGCTTGCAAGTACCTTAACTTCACTAAAACGGTGCGTCAAATAAGCAGAGAGATGCAAAACACTTCAGCCTTGTCAGGAGTCTGGGGAAAGTGTGTAAGTCTGCCAAAGCAGGAACTGGATATGCCCAGGAGGGAAGTCCTGCCAGCACTGGGACATGGCAGGATTATGCTGTCCTTGTCCCATGCTGTGTGACATGGTACCTAGCGGTGAGTCTGAGAGGAAATTAAAGACATGGGTTGATCACAAATGTAAAAATGCAGTTGCGATTTTGATCTTCAACAGAAAATGGATCTTGGATCATTTTTCTGGGACACGTAGAGTTGGAGATGTCGAGATGCAGGACAAGAGTCCCTGAAACCGCTAGTTTTGTTAGGGTAGCGACAGGGAAAAAGCCCATTAACTTGAACAAATAAGGGGAGAGTTATGTCTTTGAAAACTCTGGACTTCTTGTTAGAATTCAGAGAAAAACAGAGGCAGTGTTTCCTCAGGGGTACCCAGAACTGTGAGGAGGCGCTCTGAAGTGCTCCTTGTTCTGTCATCTGAGAAGAGCCAAAGGATATGCATCTCAGGGGAGAAAACTGCATGTTCTGTCTGCTTTAGAGTTGTCACTCCAGTCAGACCTTCTCCAGTGTTTTATGCAATCACTGGAATGTTTGTGCTTTTCTAACACTCTTGCTTGGTGAATCATTGCCTCTGGTACTTAAATGTCTGGAAATGAGAGAAAATAAATAGTGGTCTAAACTTGGTAGGAACTGATCCCCAACAGGGATTACCTAAACCATGTGCTGTTCCATGTATCCCTAAAGAGGCAGCTTGTTGTAGGTAAAATAAATTTATTTGGTCTAGTGGAAGCGTTGGGGTAATTGTCTGTTTCAGGAGATGACACTGCAAGTGAGAAATTTATCAGCTGAGTGTGGGCAAGGCACAGGACTGGTTACTGGACCACCAGGAACTGGAAATGAGAACGTCAAGTGTGGTGTCACAGTCTACATAGTGAAGTTTTTCAGTAGTGGTGAGAAATTTTTTAATACTACTGTGCACATCCTTGACAAGACTTCAGTTGGAAGAGCCTGAGTAACCCTGGTCATTAACTTGCGAGGATGAGGAGGCATACCTGGCACAAGGCTTTCAGAAACAGGGACAGGCCATGTGATGGCAAGAGAGAAGTGGTGTAGAGATGGAAAGAAGCAATATTGTTCTTGGAAAGGTACAAGGCAGCTGTAGTTAAAAAACTGTGTGGCTATTTGGGTGATGATGAGTACCAAGCTTTAAGACATGGGTCTTGTTAGGTGTAGTGGAACTGGTTTGCACTGGGAATTCTGGACATGATGGTGGCACCTTGTGGGTATCTTGATACAAGCACTCATCTTGGGAGTTGCCTTCCTCCTGCTGCATAGCTCAGATGCTTTCACCAGCCAGCAGAACTGTGTCCGTATCTGTGTCATGTAGCCAACTGTCCCGTGGCCAAGCTGAGCCAGCCTATTCCCAGCTCTCATGGCAAGTGCCAGTGCCACCTTCACATGTCACAAACCAGCAGCCCCTCAGGCTGTGGTCCTGCTTACTCCAGCCTGGAGGTGTTTTGTGTCAGCACAAGCAGGGTGTTCGGGGCACCAGCTCAACCCTGCACACTTGCACCGGTGCCTGTGGTTCTACCACTGATTACTCCAGCAGGATGGAAATCCTCAGGCTCACGCTGTCATGATCTGGTGCCTTAAAACCATGGACGCCTTCCTTTTTGGCGTTTTCACTGGGCTTTTATCCTTGTTATTGAATGTGGTGAATGTGGGAAATCTTATCTCTTGTCTGAATGACTTCCATGGCGGTGCTCGACATCCTGTGATGGTGTTGCCTCTTTATGAACATCTCTCTTGTCATTGTTAGTGGGGAACAAATATCCCTGGAAATAAACAAAACAAGGAAATATAGAAAATATTTGCTATAAACCAGAGTTATGTTTAATATGAAGGTTTTCCCAAGGAGTTTACTAATACACATTCAGAGTAGACCACGCTTTGTCTAGTCCTGAATGTTGATTTTTCCTTTTGAATCCCAGCAGGATACCATGGGGAGTTTGAAATGTCAGAGTCTCTCATGGATCTTAATCATGACAAGTCTTTTGTACAGAATGATTTAAAACCTGAAATGGAGCTAGAGCCCTAATGTCATGACTGTGCACAAATTCTTGAAAAATTAAATTTTTAATTAGTTTACAGTATAATATTGTACCAGTTTTTGAGGGTGAGGAGAAATGTTTGAGTCTGCTTTTCTCAGTACCTGATTGACAGATTTTAACATCAATTAGACACAGTATCTCCAGGGACACAGTTTTGGGTAATAGCCATGATGTTGTTCAAAGAACAGATCTTTTGCTCTTTATGTAGTTATTCCAAGTGGCAGTTCTGAGATTAAATATCTCAAGACACATGTAAAAGGAGAACTTTTTGTCTATGTGCTGCCTGCTCAAATCTAGCCTGGAGGCTACTGGTACACAAGCTGGGATAGTTTGGCTTTGCTCTCTTCCATTAAGAGAGTGAAGAAGTGGGTTGTCTTGTTTAGGTGATTTTCAGAGATTCTTGTTACTAGATAGTAAGAGAGCAAAGACTTAATCTGGAGGTTGACTCTCCAGTGACCCTTGAAGTTGGAATAACTGAGAAAGCAGCAGTTGCACCAGCAAAAGCTGAAAATTAGCTGAGGGCTAAGAAAAGGAAGATTGTTGGTGTAAGAAGAGCTGAAGCAATGCCAGCAGAAAGCTGATACAGCAGCGACATGAGCGATATTATCTCCCCAACAGTCGTGACTGTGTTCCAGAGGCTGCAGGGTCAGAGCGTGGGTTTGCTTAAGGCCACATGAAGACAAAATACATCCTTTCTATACTACTGTAAACAGGGATCTGAAACAGGATGATTAACATTATTAGAATGAGCTCTCTGCTTTGTCAAACTTCTCAGTGTGTTTCTCATGCAAGGAGGACAGAAGAGTCTTTGAAAAAATGATTTCTACCAAGTTTAATTGACTCAATGGCCAGAAAGAGAGAGGCTATGGCTCTGTTTTCTGTCAGTGGTAGAAACTGCTCCATGTAGATTACTTTTACCATGAGTAGGATTTTACTACGGAATGAGGATTTATGGGATGAAGTCAAGGCAAACATGTCCCAGCCATCCACTCAACTTCCAACCCAACACTTAGAGCTGTTTTCTCCCAGCATTCTGTACTTAAGGATCATTACCACAAATACCAGAGATTTTGGGGCAGATTCTGCTCTTTTTTATTATTTTTTAGGTCCTTGGGACACGAATGAAAGACAACTCAATTGTGAGTCATGGCAGCAGACCACCACCAAAGGCATTATGATCACTTAACAAAAAGAACCCCAAGCTGGCCAAATATTTGCAAATTACTGGCACATTTAGTGCTAGGCACAGAGGTGACTAACTCTTTAGAAACAGCCACCACATGAGCTGGTAACTAATTGCCAGGAGGGCTCAGGGTACTGGAAAATACTGGAAGAGTAATGCAGCCTCACAGGTGCTTGGTTTTGGCACGTGCCACACGGTGGCTGTCCTGTAGCTTCATATGTAAAACAAACAGAACGGAAAAAATACAAGTAAGTAAACAATACTGAGATTTTTTTGTTTTTCAGGTCCTGATGAAATTGCTTAGTGAAATTTAATATTCTGTGTCAGTTTAACAACCTGACAAGTCAGACCAGGAGCTAAATTAAAAATTTTACAGAAAAGTAAAGGAGTGGATTTCAACTTGTGGGGTTTTTTTCATTTTCATGTTTACTTTTCAAAAAAATTAGGATGCTAACATGATGAAGTTACGTGCCGAGGGTCAATGTGTTCCCAATTGCAATGCTGAAATAAAACAAATCCCACGCCTAAACTCCATGAGTTTGGACAGACACTGCCCCTTGAACTCGTGGGAATACCAGCAAGCAGCAGCTGACACTTCAGTGCCTCTGAGGAGCCAAGCCACCTTTTCAGATGGATCAGGTGGCTGGAAATGCCTACCGCAATTGTATCCTGTCTCATTCTCCAATTTTACTTCTGCTGTTTGATTTTTTTTGTTGTTTCTCAGTACAGAGATTTTTGTGTGTGTGTGTGTAGCACCTAGGAAAGGAAACCAGAAATAAGCCAAATATTTTTCTGCAATTACTTGTTACAATCTAAGAGCAGTTACTGTGTCTAGTTCAGGATCTGAAAATACAGTTCCAGTTCTAAAGCCAATAGCTGTATCTCATGCTGTTATTTTGGCAGGGATTTCCAGAGGGGGTACAGTTTAGCAAAAATGGGTGGAGATCTCAAGAAGCATTAACTTTCTTGGAAAAGTCTAAAATGACCAAATATTATGGGAGAAATTGGAAGAACATCAATTATCTGTACTCTCTGGAGAGGTATCAGTTATAACGTTTTCTCAGACAATATATGATGTCTTGTATTTATCAATTGAAATGTAAATCCAAAGGTAGAATCAGGGCTGGAAAGCACTTTGTAGGCTCTGACACCCCCTAGTATCTGTAATTTATACCTGGGTTACAGGGAAATGTGAAACAGTATTTTAAGCTGTGACAGCTGTAAGCTTGCTGTAATTTTTAAGAAAAGGCAAAACTAGCAAAGGGCCATAATTCTAATATGTTGTAGGGTGTCTGTTCCACTTGTCTTGAAAATTATCTCAATTCACACTGCAGAGTGAAATCAGCACAGCAAACTCTGTTTTTTGAGTAGAAACTATGTACATTTTCTTATATCCTCAAGCCGTGCAGGATTTGTGGGGGAAAAAGATGTGACTGTTGCTAACTGGTGTAAAAATTGCTTTTTCCTCCAATATAGACTACTATTTACCATCTTCCATGTCGATGATTTTTAGACACTCATATGGCATTTGTTCATTTGTTGGGTTGGTTTGTGGCTTGGGTTTTTTTCTCCCAAACAAGGCTGGTGTTTCTAATTTCTGTTACACAGCACTGATGAGATAAATAAAGCACCACAGGGGCCCTGAGGATACAACTGGTGTTTTATATTCAGGGGAGCTGTAAATCCTCTGAGAAGGATGCTGTGAACACAGTAACTTGTGAGGAGAATAGTCCTGAGCCATCCTCTCCCCAGTGTCCCAGCATCGTTCTGGCTGCTTCCCAAGGGAAGGAGCTGTGGGCTGTTCATGTGGATGCACAGCGGGGATGGGATACATCCCACCACACTCTCAAGAAACAAGTCCAAACCATATCTGTGCCTAATAAAAGGAGCCAGCTCCTGCCAGTATCAGCATCTCCCATCAGCTGGCATCAAAACTAGCTGGGTGGGGAAGGAGTAGGAGGTTCCATGAAGTGCCCACAAAGCTCCAACTGTGATCCGTTTTCAGGAACAATACAATGATACTGACTGTGGGATAGAAACCTAAATTGCTTGCGTTTTTGCTGACATTTTGCCAGTAGTGTTTTAGAGCTCAAGACCACACATGGAAAATGGTGTTCCAGGATATATTGACTCCTTAAAGAGAGGCTGTGAGACTATGACCTAATGTTTATAATTTTAAGAGTTATTGAGAGTCAATTGAACATGCAAAATTCCCAAGTGATTGCATTTATCACTTGTGTGATTAGCATGCTTGTGGAGTATAAACAGCTGAACAGATCCAAACGGTTGATGAAGTTCATCAAGAGAAAGAAAGTTTAAAATATATCAGATATTGTTGAAAATGTAGGTAAGGGATGATTTTAACCCCTGCTGAGAAAGAGGATGATCAAAGAGTTTTTTAATGGGCTTTTCATTATTGCTGGTGCCCATAAGTGTCTAGGCATATAGAGTTTACTTGGAAACTGATAGGAATATTGATAGCATCAGTATGCTTTGAGGGATTTTACACATTCAGATATGAAAGCTTGCATTATGAATTACTCCCCAGAAGGTTTGGTTTTAGCAAAATGCTCCTAAGACGAGCTTTACTTTTAGCATAAATATATCAAAATATGCTAAAATATATAGCATCATCTTTATTATGTTAATAATAAACTTTATATAACACATATATAATCTCAAATATTTATGCATTTGTACATGTATTATTTATATATATATATAAAAATAATGAAAATCTCTTCACCATTCTCTAAGGCATCATTTAATGCATTGTATTTGTATAAGTGTAGCAAAGGTTTCTTAAGGTGAGATTACAGTTGAAAGTCTATAGCTCTTTAAAAATTACTTTTTAATTAGGATTTCAGTATAGGTAATTGAAATCATCACGTCTTAGATGACAGAAGGTTAGATATTTAGTACTAGTCTGTAAAACCCTGAGGACCTGTTTTGTTGTAGATGAAACACAATGATTTTTGAGTTACAGTTGTATCTTATTTTTACGATTTTGTTGGCTCAAGATAGAACATGAAATTATTTTTATTTTTGTTGAGCTTCCTTTCAAGAAGATTTATTATTTTGCTTTGGCTTAGGTTGAAGTTAGAGATTTTTCTCAGCTTAGTCCATTTCAATATGCCTGCATCCTGGAGAGGGAATCTGCGAAAAGAGGGGAGAAACTAAAAGTACAATTACTGAAAGAACGAAAGTGCAGTTATTGAAAGTACAAAACCTGAAAATTGCAGATAAGTTTCGCTGACTTCAAAACAAGTTTTATTTTGTGCTCTTTTACCTCTTCTTTTTTATAGGGTTTTTTTAAAGGCATGCCAATGATAATTTAAAAACAAAAATCTTTTTTTCTTTCTTTTTTAATCACAAGGTAAATGGAGACATTCTTTTTTTAAAGTGTTCATGTGAAAAAGAATACTTTGAAAGTTGTATGATTGGTGGTAGCTACTGCCAAAGTTATTATCCATGCTGCTATGACAATATTTCACAAGAAATACCTTCTATATCTTCATTCATTTGTGACCGTAAATTCTACAGTTCCAGAAACTGCAGAGGTCTCTGCAAGAAAACTCGGGCTGGAAGGTGTTTGTTGAGGGGACAGCTTCAGAACAGATTTATGTAGCTTTCAGTTTGCGAGCAGATGGAGTTTGCTGAGAGCTTGGAAACACTGTTTTTATTGGTTTTGGTCTGCTTTTTCTTTTGGCCGCCTTTGCCCATCTTTTTCAGTGAGCCTCAGGAGCGTGCTGTGGTTGGGACCTTGCACTTAATTCACATCAGCAGTTTCAGTAAACACTTTGTTAAAAAAAAAGAAAAAAATATTTTGGGATGCCATTTTTTTAACAGCTTTTACACCTGTATTATTGACACTTTTAACAAACACTGCATGCCCCCTGACTGTAATCCAAGAATTCATTTTGGAGAAATAAACACTCGCAGACCAAAGGGAGACCTTTTCCATCTGCTGCCTTCTGCTGAACATGAGATCTGCCCACTGGCATTGCTTATGTTTCGGATGACTTTGTCATAAAACCCAGCGTGATGGGAAGTCAAATGCCTCATCCATGCATGGAATGTCAAATTTCCGTAGTTGTGGTGCCTAGAGGTGTGGAGACTGCCTTAAAACCACCTCTTCTACCAGCCAGGTGTCTCAGCTTGGCTCTACAAATGTGGTGGCTTTCCCAGTAAAGCCCATGACTCACATTTTCTCTGCTCAGTTTATGATTTATTTGTCAAAATGGCCGTAACACGCATTTCTTGTAAATGGCGCATAGCCTCATGAGAGAGGCTTGGCTCATCTGCTGTGGCTTTTGAAATCCTAATGACCATTTAACTGAGTAAATGTGAGATAAGCTGTGAGCGAGGGCTGGTTTCATGGCTCTGCTTGCATTTAACAGTGTCATGGTCTTCAAACAATACATATCCTAAAGCATGAAACCGTGCCGGGCGTTGATGGCATTGAGCTATTTTCCATACCCACAGTCTGGCTGTGCATCTGCAACTCAGTGTCAATTGCCCCGCAGTTGGGGAAGTCACAAATACCCATGTACACTCTCATTCATTACACAGCCTAATGAGATTTCCACATCCCCCGGGAAACCAGCATGTCCCACAGATGGGTGGTATCCACATTAGCTTTTTCTACGGCCAACACATCCCTGTACTCCTGAGATCCTCTCCAAAGGAAGGGCATGACTATGCACAACAGACTGTAAAAAAAGAAGTTAAAGCAAATGCCAGTATTTCAATTTCATCTTGTTAGAATGTATTTTAAACAATGGAAGGAAGGAATATATTACAATTTTGGTTTTCTTGGTTTGTTTCTGCATGGGTCTCCAGGTAATGTTGAGAGGCTGGTTTGCAACTTATGTGCTCCTGGCAGATACCCAGCAGGAGATAATTATCTTTCAAGAGTCCCTGGCTTCTTTTTTAGTAATTTAAAATAACTGGCCAGCAGAGAATAAGTTGTTCCAAAGTTTCATGCTTGGAAAGAGATTTCCCAAACTACAAAGTTTTATCAAGAACAAATGAGATAGTAAACGAACATGCAGGCAGCCGCTTAAGATCTGACTAAAGGAAAATTCTGCTCCAAACAACACAAAACTACAGGAATGTGTTTTGTTAAAGTCACAATTCATTGAATTAAAATTTTTCAGAGGTTACTGCTCTCCCCGTCTCTTAGAGCACAAACACAGAACATGTTTTTCCATTTTCAAACCTGCTGGGTCTGGAGTTGACACAGCCATCAGAGAGAGAGGAGCTTGGTCAAGTAGCTATGTTGGGGAATATAAAAGTTCTATTAAAAGTTTGTGTTAATTTATATGTGTACTGTGAAAAACATTGGAATATCAAATTAGATAAAACTGAGTGTCAACCAGGTCACAGAAATCACAAGGGACTTCCATCTTCATATTTACAAGGAGTTGTGAGTGGGTCCTTCTACAGTCATCAGACTGCAGTCTGTATGTTATCAATCTTAACAGAGCTCTTTCTACTGGATTGCTTATAATGTTGATATAATATTTTATACTTTATTATATAAAATACTTTGTATTTTATATAATCTCTTTTCAGTAATGTTCAAAAAACATTATTGAAAAAAACCTCAGATAAACCACTGCTTTCTAAAAAATTACTAAAAAAAGCTCAAGTAAATCATAGAAAGGCCATTAAACTCACTAAAGATGAAAAAATGTACTCTTAAATACATTTTTTCATATTTGATTGATAAGAAAACACAGCCTACTTAGCACTAAAATCATCATCTGAAGTTACATGATTTCCGAGTATTTTAAAATGAAGAAATGTTTAGAGTAATTTCCTGTTTCCATAAGGTGCCATGCCCAGAAACAACGGAGAAAATCTGTTTCTCTACTTGCATCACGAGCATCCAAAGGACATCCCCAGCTAGCCAAGCACTGTCCTGGGCTGTAATTAAAATGAGACTGAGATCCAGTACAGGTCTAATATATTGAGTGTGTTCCAAGTGTCAGTAATAAAACCAGATTTTTTTTCCAGATTTGGAATATGCCTTTCTATATGTGAAATTTTCTATGTAATTGGTGGGGCTTTTTTAAGGTGGGAGCCAAATATTTTTACAGTCTGCACGATATTTTGAATATAGGTAAAGGGTACGTGATTAGATTATTCATTTCTGGCCTAAGCACAGCTGGTGTTTGGTAACACCTGATTTTGGTTTTGTAGTGATAAGTGAATGCCTGACAGCCATATGCGGTTGGAAATGCAGTCATGTCCCTGACAAGACAGGACATCCTCTCCTTGGCCATAACCATGAGTCTGACCTTTTCTGGTAATGCTGAATCAACACAGGGAAAGTTCTTAACGAGGATATTTTTGCGTGTGCAAGAACTTTGTCATTTTAATTATAGCCACAGGAAAAGGAGTAATCGTTAATGAATTTAGAGTAGATGAGCTGGCAAACTGAAAATGGAGAGGACTCCCTGCAATGAAGTGTTAGCCAACACTGGATAAAACCCCCTATTTTGTGAGATCTTCAGTAGTGATGGGTGCTGCAACATCAATTTTTGGTGGCTTTTTTGTTACCAAAGGACTTGCTAGTAACACACAATTAATGGAGGCAAATATATCTATAATCCTCCTGACAGAACCGCTGCTTTTTAAAATTTTGCCTTCTGTAAATAATGTTAGCCTTTCCAGTTTTGGAAGAGAGCATGTCCATTACACAGTCTATTAATATTTTTGCTATGGCAGACGAATCCTCACGCACCAGTGACCTCTTGGGTGTTATTTCTTGTGCAAATTCAGATTGCAAATGTAGGGACGTTTTTAGTCTTTGATGGTGCTTGGTAAAATGACTCTGCTGCAAGGAATACAGCCCGTTCAGTGACTCCCCTAAGGCTGCTGAGGTGCCTACAGGTTATTTTCTTACATACTTTCCTTGCCTATGGCCTCTCTTTGGTCTACCAGTTAAGTGATCCAGGATTTTCTGATATAATCATCTTTAGCTGTTGACAATTCAGTTAAGAAAGCAGTTGAGCATGTAAATAAAAAATAAACTCCACATGCTTTCATCACTCTTGCAATTAGGCAGCACTACTGATGGTTGGCTTATCAGGAACAACAGTGGGATTTTTTTCCTTCTGTAATTGAGGATGAGGTTGTGCCTTGATGACTGACCACCTGGGACTTCAAAGCTCGAGGAGAGAGACTTCAACTATTATCCAAGCTGTGATCATTTGGTGTTTCTCACTGATGGCAAAAGGAAACAATGGCACCCCCAAATTTAACTAGTCCCTCAAGGCTTTGTGTGATGCTGAGAAAGAATCATTACGAAGTTCAAACCAGAACTTTAACTTGCTTGGTGGGTTAGAACAGAGTCTTTGACCTCAGCAAAGTTTTAGCATCCTTTTCTTGTTGATTTACCATAGGGCTGCATATTTGGCATTGGCAAAGGCGGTTGCAATCTGCCTTCAGAACAGAACTGCAAGTGCAGCATCCTCACTGCTGTGGGCTTTTTTGCCATTTCATTCAATGTAAAGAAAATACATCAAAAGAACAGCAAATCAATAATTGCTATGAAGTAGAAACCTCGCTTTGGTTATGTTTTAGTAGTGGTATTGGCACCAAAGGGTTTTATCAGCCTTTAGTGGCAGTGAGAATAGCTATCAGAGTATAATTAAACTCCATTTAGAGGGTTTAATTTGTCCTTTGGTGCTGAGGGAGTCATTCCAAAGCTTAGAGTTATAAAGGGGATTTAATCACAAAAGATTAAATAAATCCCAGTTACATTTGACAAGCATTTAACTCTTCAGTAAGTCATATGATCTATAATTATTCTCCTAAAGCCTAATTAGCTCTGTTCCTTATTTAAAACATATCTCTTCCACAAGACACTCCTGGCATGGCTCGATCTTGCCTTTTTGATGCATGTTTTACTAATCAGGCTTTTCATCCATCCAGTTAATCATCCCTTCCCTGCCGTGAAGCCTGGCTGCTGTACTCCCTCCCTGCTCACCAAGATGCTTTAGATGTCTCATAACCCAGCCTCAGAAAGCTTGTGTGGCCAAGTGCCTCGGGGCAGATGATAGCAGGAGTCAAAGGCCAGCATGATAGAGAGCAGTGTGATTTAAACCTGTCTGAAGAAACCTCTGAAGAGATTTTTGCTTGAGGCTTTTGTTCCACCTATGACCTCCTCCACCAGGACATACACCCGCTTTTAACCTCTTCATGGAAATTTTTATTTTCTTCATTTAGAACAATACCATTTCTCTTCAGCTTTCACATCCTTTTTTCAAGTGGGGTTTCTTAGCAGGAAAATCTTGCAGCATTTTGCCCCAAGGTGAATACAGTTTCAGTATCGTACTGGGCATGTGTCATTCTGCCAGTGTACATAACTTGGCTCAGAAAAAAAAGATCAAATCTTTTACCTAATCAAAATTTCCTCAGACAGAGTGCATGAACTTTTCCAAATACTTGGAATTATTAATAGAGATGCCTTCTGAAGTGTAATAGCAAACCTGAATGTTCCTGCAAGCAGATATGTAATCTGTTCCCATCTGTATAGTGCCGGGGAACATTTGTCAAGGTTCATTTGGCTACAGTTATCCTTTGTTTTTCCTCTTGAAAACTCAGTTGCAGAATTTCCAAAGTGCTTTCTGTTGAACAATAACAAAGAAATGAGGGAGCTCTCATGCACACTAATGGCTTGTGTGTTTTGCCTGAAATCTTTAGTGGGTAGCTGCACTGTGCAGATGCTGTTTCCTCTGCATCAAGACCTGGCTTGGAGCTAGAGGCCAGATCTCTGGAGAGTGGTGTAACACTTCCATATTATCTATGGCTAAATGCCTTAAAAGCAGGCTCAAACCTGCCCATCTGTGTGTGCTTATCACTGAGCTAAGTGACCAGACTGCCTGGGAGTTCAGGTGTGTAAACTCTGACACAGGTATCAGAGCCTTGCAAACACATCTTGATTCCACAGATCAGTCATGCCATGCTGATATTTATTATTATTTAGTTTGATTTTGTTTTTTGGTGCTCCAAGTAGGCAGCAAAAAATGTAAACCAACCCAAACCCTGCTGGGGGAGGAGGAGAGCTAAATGGGGAAGGAATTGGCTTGTCGGACTGATACTGGATGACTTCTTTTCCATTTTGTTGAAAAGATTGCTTATTGAGGCCAAGCAAAAGCCCAGGCAAGATGTGCAGTTCCGTCCATGCTCACACCGTGGTGCAGCCTGCCCCCTCTGCTGATGTGTGGGCTCAGAAGGGAATTAATGAGCCATGTTTAAGGGAGGCAGCAGGTTTTTGTTCAGATTGCACTGTCTCCGCTCTGGAGATCATGAGATATCTGTTGCCAGCAAACCCTTTGGAGTTTGTTACGCTGCCAGAGCTGGTGCTGATGCAGACACGGGGTCTCAGGCCCGAGTGGAGCTCTGTACAAACCTCGAGGGGTAAGAGCAGCCCATGAGATGGCAGTCACCATGATTAGGACCAAGGAAGGTAAAGCTTATCAGCAAAGCCTGGGGCAGAAGGACCCCCTCGCAGGTGTGGTTCAGAAATTCAGAGCTGCCATGTGCGTGGCCAGCACTCTGCTTTGATCAGCCTCTCAAATCCTGATGTTTCTGTCCCAGTTTCTTCGAAGGGACATAAATTCTGCCAGCAAAAATCTCATTCAGTATGCACCAGATCATTCAACACTTGAAAGGTTCCTTAAAATCAGTCTGTGCTCTCAGACTTTTGCACAGAGATATTTCCCAAGTGGTCAGAGCAGATGTCAGATGTTCTGCTTGTAGCATCTTCCCAGTTTCCCCCTTCCTTAAAACAGAGGGATACACTGAAATATTTCTTAAGTTGTAATCCGTAGGAGAGGGGAATTACTTTGCTACATTTCTGCAGCCAGAATGTTTTTCTGTGAAGCTATGGTATGAAATCAGTTTTAAATTTAAAGAAAGGTAATCCTTTAGAAATGAGAAAGTTTGAGTTCTGAATCTGAAGCAGTCAATGGTTCATGGACTTTTTTATTCTCTTTACTCAGACTCTCCTTTTTATCTTGTGGATATCCTGTCGAGCTGGGTCTGAAAACAAGTTGTGTGGCCAGAGCTGAAGGTGAGATGTATCACCAAGGAGAAAAGAATCTTGGCTAATTTGTATGACCTATATAACTTACTATAGGCTTTTCTGACATCAGCTTTAAATACCTAAATTAAAATTTAGAACACAATTTGGTTTTTCAAAGGGATTTAAAAAAAAAAAAGGAAAATAAGAAATTGCCTGAGGAAACATTCTGTGTTTATAAAAAGCCACATTACTGCAGAGTGCACCTCTTCTTGTGCCAGGTCCACTTCCTTTGGCACAAGTGAGGAACAATGCCATAGGCATGGACCCTCCTCATGTGTCCTGGAGGCTGGGACACTCTGTATCACTCCTACTGAGCCCTCTCCCTCTGGCTCTGTGGACCATCTCCTTCCTGCCCCTGCACCCTGAGCTGTCAGTAGAACCCAGCAATGAGAAATCTCTTATCCAGGCTGAATTAATGCACTCTGAATCAGGCGTGTCCCTCTCAGCCTCGCAGTGCTGCCACCATTATGTGTGCCAGGACCGTGCAATTCAGGTACGTGCTCACAAAGAAGGATGGAGAGGGATAGGGACACAGTGTAAGGAAATGAGGACAGCAAAGAGCTTAAGAGACAGAGAACTGGTAGCAAAACGTACAAATTCCCAGCTCTGGAGAGGCATCCCCTTAAGATGCACTTTGCTCCCTCACACAGCGTACCTTTGCAGCTGCAGTTTACTCCCGAAGCGTGGATGAAACTGTTAAGAAACATGAGGCCATTCCAAGATTTCAGAGCAGCTTTGTAAATGCACCAAAGCCTTTGTTTGACCTTTCCCTGTAATCTCATGAGTGCAGCATTGTTTAATCAAAAATAATCATATCATTATTTTTTGAATAGTTACAATAATAATAATAATTGCTATGTGATTTCTTTTTCACAATTTTTATACCAGCACTCATATACCAAAAATAGCTGTGGTGTTTACATAATTGAGAGCTTTTAAAAAGACATTGTCTACATTGTCCTGGTCCATTCGAATTTTGAATAAATCCTGCACCAGAGAAAGTTACGGGATGTTTGAAGTTGTTTATGGGGGTAAAAGGAGATGAATCTCACTGGCTTTAGAGAAGCCAAGATTTTCAAAGGCAAATTAAGTTTGTTTACTTAATTTTTTGAGTTAGGAATCTAGCTCTTCTGGGATGGACTGGGGAATATTTTGAAACCCAAACCAATGGAGCCAGGGCACAAAGATGTCTCAGTTCCTCAGCCAAACTCTTTGCCTGAGGGGTGAAGAGCTGGCCAGGTGCTGGACACTCTGAGGGTCAGTTTTCTTGCTCCATCATGCACAGACAATGGGTTTATTGGTGGTGGTGTGGGTTGACTTTCCACTGACCATCAGGGAAGTTTAGAGTGCTTTAGGCAGACAGGGATGCAGCTCCCTGGGGAGCAATGCTGGCCCTGAGCACAGTGTGCAGGGGCTACACTCCATCTGGAGCAGAGTCCACTGCAACTCCGTGAGTTTTGCCACCTTAAAACACCCACATGGCAAAAACCCATCTCCGTTGGTTCTAGCTGGTAGATTCCACACTGTGTGTGCCACCTCCTTGGGATGCCACCTTGTTATTGCTGGGACAAATGCAGGAGCAAAACCATGCTGTGCTTGGCCATTTTTAATACTCTTTAAACTATGGCTTTGGGCAAGGCTGGGATAAATGGACTTTTGTTCTGACCTACCTGTGGCAGTTTTGTGGTCTTATCATCACTGGTTATTTATGCTGCTCTTTTGTATAATAATTTCCAAAATAATATTGTTCTGCAGTGTTTCATCTCTCTGGGTATTTGGAGAACACATGCATGTACTTAGTGAGGTGACGGGTTTATTTAGTTTCTCAGTAACTTGAAAATAAAATATGTCTCTTAAAAAGCCATGAAAGATTTGAAGAGCCAAAATGCTACATTCAAAAATGACAAAACACTCTGAAATTTGTTTTAAAAGTTTGGATGCACTAATACATTCCTTTTATCTCTCCTAAACTTCTTGGCTTACTAAAAAGATTTCTATCCAGATTGTCTCTAACAAATTCATCCTACACATGGGTTCCACAACTAAAACCAGTCTTAATTGCTCATTCTTAGGCTTTCAGTGGTATTATCAAATTCTGGATTGATCATTGTTTTCTGATCTTAATTATAGTGTCATTTTAAGTGCACAGAGGGGCTTTAAAAATAATTTGAGCTGGGATCACGCCAAAAACTGCATCTGGATTCCTGGAGGATGAGGGAAGTTTTGAATCAAATATCTGGCAAATTTGCTGGATAGAGGAAGGCCAGCACAGTACTCTCAACCTGTGCAGTTATCAATGGGAACTCTTGGCTGCTGTGGCAGAGTTGCTCATCCTTACAATTTCATTGGGAATCTTGTGTCCAAGGTCTTGCTTAACACCTGAGCTGGTGATTCCTGGCTGTCCTGAGAAAAAGCTGTGCTTGGGGGGTGAAGAGTTGGATATCTTCGTGGTGATGGTGGTTATTTTTAAGCTGTTTTCTGTAGAGGAACTCAAGAAGATAAAACAAACAAACAAAAAGCTGAAAACATCAAGTGAAGGACCCCCAAGCTGTGCAGTATCCCTGTGCCTGCTGCAAGCTGCCTTCCTTGGCACTCACACTAGTGGGATCCCACTGTTGTGGTACCACATCCCTGAGCCCAAGTCAATCCTTTTAATTTTAGGGTCCAAAGAGCAGCTTTGAAAACCACCTGCCTCACTATTGCTCTTGTTGGACCTCCTTGATGTGACATACAGAATGGCCTGACTTTGGTGCTACAAAAAACAGTGATGGCATCATCCTGAGTGTCCCACTGGAAATGACATGTTTGTTGTTCAGCTTGTACAAACTGGTGTTTTTCAAGCAGAGCTCCATCCGCAGTTTCATGGTGCAGTGTCCTTGCTGGCATTAGAAGTTTCTCGTGTTCTCCCATCCCCTGGTGCTTGTCCCGCATTGATCTGCCCGCACAGCAGCTTCAGGGTGACACCAAGAGTGTTCACAAGCAAGGCTGTGCTTCCAGCCTCACCCACAAGCGCTGTGTTTTTTGTTTGTGAGCAACAAGAGTGTTTGCAGGGAGCAACGGCAAAAAGTCGCTGGTTACTGGTTACAACAGAGTCCCGAAGCTTCGTGAATTTTCCCCTAAATGATTCATGTTCGATTCTATCCTTCATGTCTCAGTCCTGAAGGGAGCACCATGAGACAACTGAGTTAATTTCAGTTATTAGCAAAAAGGTGAATATTGTCACGCAGGGGCAACCGAAGTTAAGTGTGTTTTGTGTGTGTGCATTTAGAACATTGTCTGCTGATGCCAGAAGGTATCCTGGAAGCTGGGTAAACTTGATACTCTTCCTGTCACTAAACTTAATACGAAGAAGTATTCTCTCTTAACTCTGAATAGCAGAAGTGTCTATTTAATTTGTTTGTTTTTATCATCAGAAGCAAATTTGACTTCAAATTTCTGATTTCTGAAGTTGGACCTGAAATACTTTCCAAGCTTAAGAAATCATTTTGATGTCTAGAAATAGGAAGAAAAATAACTTGTGTCCAACGATGCTTATTTATGAAGACTTTAAAAGGGGGGGAGGAAGAGGAAACAATGTAGTTTTTGTGACCTGAGCCTTTGGCACCCACCCAAACCCGTTTGCATGCTGAGTCCATCCATAACACACTTGGTCAAATCTTTCATATAATCCCACTGTCTCTGCTCTTAATCTTAAAAAAATAGCCCTTTGTTTTGTATATGACTCTGGAGGATAGAGACTGCAGTGTTGTCAAACCTGGGTGGGCATTTTAATGTGTCTTATGCATTTTTCTATTGTGTAAGGGCATTTTGCTCCGTGTGCACAGGTCTGCTGGGTGTCCATTGTTTATATCCTCTGCTGGTGTTATCTCCAAATTACTCCCCTTCTCCAAGGGAGTCGATTTCTCCACAACAACTTCTCTTCCAAGCTTAGAAAAGCTGTCTTTGTGGGGCCACTGGCAAGGCACACAGCTCTGCTCTTGGGCTGCTGGAGGGGTGAGTGCTCCTACAGGGAGAAAGCCTATATTAAGAGATTTTTTTTTTGAGAAATAATAGGAAAATTGCAATACCTCAGGAGGCAGGGGGATGCCTGGCTGCTCTGCCAAGGGCAGACCATGCACACCAGGATGTGCAATTAGGAACTGAGTCTCTGAACAGGCTGAAATCCATAGCCTCCATTTCCACTATGATTTTAACCTATACTTTGTGAGTTCCTCTGTTTTCTGTAAAGGAGCACTTCGGTTGCAGGCACTGCGTGCAGCTGTTTATTGCTTTGTGTTGATGCAATTGGTGATGTCAAGTCCCAGGCCATATCTTTGCATCTCTCAGGAGAGCCAGACACATTCAGCTGTCAAAATACCACGTTCTGGTGGGAAGGGAAAGGAAGGCAGCTTTAAATCTTGGATTTGTTGAAACTGTTTGTCACCTATCCCCTCCATTTTAGCTCATGGTCTGAACAGCCTCCCTATGCTCCCTGTGTTGCTGAAAAAAATGCAAGACCTTAGACACTCTGTTATTTTAAGATTAAAACAACATTAAACTCACCCACATTATGCAACTAAGAGTTGCATTTCGTGGCTTAGTGAGTTTGTATACCATTAACCTTTTCTCAGCTAACTACGTTCTTCTTGGTTTTGCCTTATGTCCGTAGCTCCAGGGTTATGACTGCTGGTACCCCACAACATGTCTCGGGGAGATATTTGGAATTGTGGTTGGATTGGTATGGCAGTGATAGAAGGATGGGTCACTCTGTGGCAGCATCTGTCCAGAAAACAAAAGGTGTCAGCTGATTGCCTGCAAAGTCTCTTGCTAACTCATTATACATTTTTTCTTAACGTAATTTATTTTCTGGGGTTTTTCCGCAATAACGCTATTGTCATAATGCCAGCTGAAAATCTTTTATGCCTGCAGGTGCAGCTGGTCCCTGGGATCATTGTAGGGCTTTCGTTTAACAACCTCCCTGTAACTTGGTCATGCAGTGCCAGCATTTTCGTCCCACGTCCCTGTTTTTTTTCCAGGGATGCCTGTTAGAGGATGGTTTGCTTTTTATGAGCCAGCTGTTGAAACAAAACAGAACTGCAGGGCAAGCCATTGCCAGAAAGTATGTGAATATTGAGACTTAAGCCACAAGAAAGCCAATCCTTTGCAAGCTGCAGCAGTGGAGGCTCTCTGTGTTTCACCCCATGAGGGCAGCTGAGGTGACATCAAAGAGAGGGGACAAAACCACCTGGTGTGGACATGGACTTCAGCTATGGGACCTGTAGGAACATGGTGTTGGGTGAAAGTGTTTTCACTTTTCTAACTGAAGCAGGTTCTTTGGTTCCTGTGCACAGAAGTGGCCTGTGCCTCTTTTTTGGTGGATCCTCCTCACTCCTGTGTGATGCAATCACTCAGGGGTCTGGGGTGAGCAGGCTGCAGGTGCTCCACACAGGCCTGTGCAGTGACAGCACTTAAAAACTCAGCACTTCTGGCACCTTCTGTCCACCAAGCTGCAATGCCACAGCCTAAAGTGCTGCCTAAAACCACCAGTATCATTGAGCTAGGTGATGCTGATGGTCCACCAGTCCCAGTATGTCACCTTCATAAGTACCCAGAGCCATTCTTCTCAGTACTCTGCTGTAGTTTCCCCCCAGTTTGCAACCATTTTCAATTCAGGGACTCACAGAGCAGGAGACATTTTCTATAAATTCAGTTATATTTAGTCAAAATAATGGATTACTCTTCCATGACTTAATTCAATTTCCCCTTTGACTGAAGAAATTTTTATCATCTCTTGGCAAGTAGCTCCACAGTTCAATAGCCATTGTGTAGGTAAAACCTATATTTTGTTTGTACCTGATTCTTACTAGTTTCATCTGATGCGCCATGTTTCCTGCAGTGTGCCAGTGATTTAGCATCAGATGGTACAGTGCAATCACTTATTTTGAGACCTTTCACCTTGGCAAGCTCCAGAATATTTTACAGACATTTATTTGGTAAAAGTTACTCCAGCACAAAAAGTTTTTCCTGTAAATTCTCTGTTTCTAACCCCCCATATTTCTTAAATCTGATTTCTGGGACAAACATCTCTTAAAATATACTTTCCGTTAAGTAAAAACTTCCTCATTTGTAGTCAATTAGGAAAGAAATTATTGAGGGATGCATTTTCATTGAGATTTTCTGCAGAAGCAGGGAAGAATTGTGGCTGGATTTAGCATGGGCAGGTCTGCACCTACAAAACCTGGAGCTGTTTCTGCTGGCACTGGGTTGGTTGACCACTCATTTGGCTCTCCAAAACCTCCTTGCCTGACTGCTATGGCACTGCTATGGGTTTGTGGCAGATTTCTAGGCTTACCCTGCCCACCTTGAACCACTGAGGTGGTGCATTTCTTCCCTACAGCTGATCCTCCAGCCCTGTTGCTGGTTTCTGTGCAAGGGCTGTAACCCATCCTTGATCCCCAAAGTGCCTCACCTGCTTTGGCTTGATGTGTGAAAGGCTGTGCAGTGCCAACAGCCCAGCTCCAGGGATTGTTCCCCAGCCCTTCTGATCATGACTGGGGCCAGTTCCCTGTGTGGGTTTAACCCTGAGTGTTCTGACTGGACACTTTACAGAGACCCCAGGACACTGTTTCACCACTTGGCTCATGCAACAAATTCATCCTCACCTCTCCTTTTTGTCCAAAACATGTCCAACAGGCACCCTGCAGGTTGTTCGGTTCTCATCCCCACTGGTGGGCCTGACATTGCTGAGGCCAAGGAGCAGCTCTTCAGTCACCCGTCCTTGGGCTGGTGTATCACCATGCAGGGCCCAGCAGGGAATGTGGGGACTTCTTCCCTTTGTCAGCTTCCTGGAGAGGTGGGAACACACCAAAGCAGCTGCTGGTCCAGCATCCATCTGGGCTGGGTGTGCAGTGACCATCCCTGGGAGAGATGCATATGGTGGTTAGGAAAGAGGAGGTGAGCCTGCTGTTAACTCTCCAGAGATGTGTGCTCTGCCACAGGCATTTTCCACAGGTGGCTTATTTACACAGAGCAAAGATCATGGGATTTACTGATAAACTGTGGGAAAAGGGGGAGCTGGTGAAATGAAGGCTTCTTATCTCTGCATGATGTGGCATGCAACCCAGGATATAAATTACAGTTTTCACCAAGTACTACTGGAAAGGCTGTTCCTGAAAAGCAGAGGTAAAGTGTGCTAAGCAGCTGTGAGCCTTTTAACTAAACTCAGGATAAGTGGCTGCTCAGATAGCTGCTTCGCTTGAGTATCTGTCAGCTGTGGGCGTCACTTGGGTGGGAGACATTGGAGGATGAGAAAAGGGCTTATTTCTGTACTTTCTGGGATGTCCTCAGGGTGGCTGTGAGAGGCTGGATGCTAATGAGTTCAGCAGCTGCTGGAAGTGATATTTTCCCTGCTATGTTACCAGGCTGGGTGTCTTTAAAATGAAGGATGCCTGTGATGGATACCAAAACTCCTCCAGTCTTTGTGGGCTTTTTTTCTTTGTCCCTTCTAAGATTTAAACCAGCTATGCTCTTACCATCCCTTTTGATTTTGTATGAATATTTGACATCACAGGCATAAACTGCATATTTTTTAAGCTCTTGGAAGCATTTATTAATTTCTTCTAATGTCCAATATTGACCTTGTCAGTGGATTGCTATCCCAAGTGCCACAGACACAGGCTGGTGTGCCAACAGGAATCTGCAGTACAATTCTCACAGAGTGCCCCGGTATCAAAGGTCTCTCTCTCGCGTGGCCATCCCCTCTTGTGATTACAAAGGATAAATAACCCTCTGTAGACCATGTTTTCTGAGAGGTTCAGAGTCAGGTTGAACTATGTATTCCCCCAAACAAGACTTATCTTTTATTATTTCTAGAGATTCAAGCCTATTGCTAGAATATTAATGCTACTAGTTTATCTTTCTTGAGGCAACGTAATATTTTCTTGGCTATGTAACTTATCTTCCTTTGCAGCAAACAGATGTTCACGCTGGATTCCTCACATCTCTGAGGTCTCTTTCCTGCATGTTTTACATTCAGTTAGAATTTATGAATGTGTAGAAGCTCCTTCTGGGAAGTGCTGTGTTTCTTCCCAGCAAGTTTCCCAGGGCACTGGGATGTCTGTTGGCTTTCTGGTGTCTCGTGAATTTGTGTGGATGCAGCTTTCCAGATTGCTTTGTCTGCCAAGGATCTCTTCCCACTTTATGCAGCTGATAACTAACTTGCATTAATTATTGTAAATAGCAAGGGCAGGTCATTATTGTACTATTTCACTTAATGTTGAAACTGCCAGCATTTTCATTCTGAATGTTTGTCTCTGTTTTTTAACTTCTCAGCCCATAACATAATATTAGTAATGACAATGAATCATTAATTTTTACATCATAGCGCATGTGGCATAATGAGAGGTGGTGGTTTGCGGGTCCTTAACCTTTCAGCTTTGATATGCCAAGGTTTTTTGCAGGCATAAATATATGGCTGTCCCTCTGGGTCAGTTTTGGGTTTCTACACTTTACTTGAAGGTGCAGCTTTTTGAATTTGAGCATCTGCCATCTGTACTATGACAGGCCTGACATGCCTGCACTGCTCCATGAGCAACAACAAGTACAGCTAATCCATGCCATTCCTCATACACTTTTCCAGTTGAACATACGCAAACAATTTGAGGAGAAACTTCAGCTTGGCAGTATTTGGGCAACAGCTCTGCACATGGGACAAAGCATTCTTCTGCTATGGGATTACTTCATGGGAGAAGTCCTTTGTTTCATTCCAGTTTGGCCTTAGAAGTACGTTTTGGTTTAGTCAGTGGATTTCTGAAAATGAAGTTCAGACAAGTAGGGCAATGGCTTAGACAAGCTGTAATAGTTGTAGTTGTTCCGTACAGCTTCTTCATTATTGTTGCTATGGAATTAAAAACCCCTCAACCATTTATATTTGTTCTGGGTTTTTTTACAGCACATGCCCAGAACTAATTCTTAAACTCACTGATTTAAAATAAATGTTAAGCTCATGTGTTTACAATCAAATTTATCTTTGTAAAATGTGTGTGTGTGGCGGGGGGGGGGGGGGGGCGGGGTG
>VYXC01003871.1:79981-112743 GCA_013397175.1 Platysteira castanea
ATTGCCTATCTTCCCTGTCTGTTTTCTTTTCACCTCCCCTCACATTATCTGGAGAAGAGTGTGATATGTGTTCTGGAGGTCATTTATCTACTCTAACATATTAAGGAAACTCAGCAAGGGAGACATGGAGACATGGGCTGCCTGCACTGGCTGCACACAGAGGATGTGCACTGGGCTGTTGCCCATCTTTTATCTCCCCTGGTTACGCTGTGCTGGCCCCCCACTATTGGATCATGAGCTTTAAAGCCATCAGCTTGGCATTTTTTCAGGCTCAGGCTTTGCATTTCAGTTCTCAAAACTTCTCAACACTCCTAAGTCCCAGTTTGGAGTCAGAAAGTGATGTGTGTGCTCAAGTGCTGAGAAGATAGGATGCATCTGTGTCTTGTTCAGGAAAAGGCTGCCTACATCTTTAGAAAGGAGACTGTTTGGTTCAGGAGTGGGTCTTTCAATAACATTTGACCATCTTGCATCCTTCTGGAGTTAACTACAGCTGCTGGGTGTCATTAGGTGTGTTGTTTTGGGCTAATCCCAAAGGGATTTTGGTATTGCAGTGGCTGCCTTCTAGGCACCCGGCTACCTAATGAGTTCCAGATCCCGAGGTCAGACATCCAGGCACATCCAGGGGAAACAAAGGACCTGAATGACGGAGCACCATGGAAGCCCGGGAGATGGGGATGCTGCCTGAGCAAGCCAGTGGGGAATTTTATGTTAAGGTGTTGCTCAGTGCTGCACTGTCTGCTTGGAACCCTTTCCTCCAGCTTCAGGATTCTTCAGGATTACAGGTACCTTTTTATAATGGAGAAAGTGGAAAGATCCTTCTGACGAGCCCTGTTTGACAGTGGGAGCTTTGACTCAGGTGTTGGGTGCTTGGGGGCTTGGTGACAGCAGGAGCAAGGTGCTGGTGCCCTTCTGTTTTGTGTCCCTGGGAGCAAAAGGCAGGGCTGCCAACACCAGAATTGGTGTGGGACTTGCACTCTTAATCCTTAAATGTATCTCAGCTTCAGTGGGAAGATTTGTCCAACTGCTTTTCAAAGAACTGGGCTGGATAGAGAAAAAAGGCCTCATGGAAGCTGGATATCAGCAAGTCAACATTTAGACACTTGGCCTGTGAAGCTGTTTTAACATGGCCATCCCCAGTGCGTAATACAGTCTGTCAGTTCACAAGGCTGAAATACCTCTGCAAATAAAAAGCAGCCATGCTGGCAAACAGTCTTCAAAGGTAGCGAAATAATCCCTAAGGGGAGATCTGCTTTTGTGTGGAATTCCCCAGCAGACGGCTGGGAGATCTTAACAAACAAGTCCTTTTAAACTGCCATGTACTTTGAAGCCTGGGTGAGCATTCATTCATTCAGCTCAAAAAGCAACAGTAAAGAGAGGGGAGCAAGGGGTGGAAGGGCTTAGTCAAGGTGAAAATGAAGTTGGGTCTTTCCCCAAAGCCACTGTGGGTACAAATGAATTGCTTCACTGGAGGTAATAAAAGATATGTTATCCCACATTTAATAAAAAGCAACAGTGAAAATACAAAGAGCTCATTTCAGGCTTCAGTTATCTGATGTTTATTGCACACAGGCCTTTCTCCCGGACAGAGACCCAAGAAGTGTATTGCCCTTTGAAGTGTGGGCTGTGTGGCCACTTGCCCATTCATTGGTTTACAGCTAAATCTCCTTGATATGGCCCACTTTCATCTTTCCAGTGGTGTCAGGGGGCTCTGCAGAGGGGAGAGGGCAAGCAGAGTTCTGGATGTGCACTGGGGACAGGGCAAATCGGGAGGTACTTCAGCCTTGGAGTGTAGGCAGAGAGGATGCAGCATGTAACAGGTTGGGCTCGGAGAGATGCAGAGCACACACATTTTGATCAGAAGTGGGCTGCTTGGCAGGACTGTGGGGACCACAGGCTTTACAGTGAAAAGTGCTGAGCAGAACTATAGTGTTGTGAGTGTCTGTTCCCCTTCACTAGGAATAACACAAACTGGTCTTAATTTTTGCTTACCCTGCTAGTACTTTCAACTCTCATTAGGAACCATTGAGTTATCTCTAGTGGTTAGATCATGGTATTTGGAAAAACAAGTTTCTTGACAGTGCCTTTCCTGCTAACTAAGATACTAAACTCTGTGTAAGAATCCCCACTAACATCAACAAGCTTTGGACTGGGGCCATAGTCCACTTCCAGGCAGTAATAGGCTCAGCACATTTTTCATATCAAAAGCAATTATTTTACAGATGAGCTGCAATAAACTGTCTGAGAAGTTTACCTTTGTAATGCCATATGGGCAAAAAACACCACTGGACTTGAATCTCTGTAATTTTAAAGTTTTCTTATATGAAACAGTAATGTACTTTCAAACCTTGTCTTACTTTTCCTTATGCTAAAGCTTTTTGCACCAGCTTCATGTTTGCAAGCAAGCCCAAAAATTTCCAGTAAATGGAGTGGATTAAGATAGTCTTTTTTCAAGGAATTGTGTTGTGAACATTCTTAAAATAACATCTTTCTTTCCTCAAAAAGTAGATTGGTGTGCTGTGATATCATTGTGCAGTCATGACTTTGAGAAACAAACTTATTTATATTAATGAAAAATATTTCAGTTGAAAGCGCTGTCAAAACAATCTCCAGGAAAGTCATTGTTGTGGACTGGAAAGAATGCTACTTCACATGTGTTTAATTATTGGGGAGAAAAAAATGAATCTTGCCTTGCATCACAAAAATCAATTTGCAATAACAGGAAATCCTGAGCCATTTATGTAGAGGTTCCTCTTTCATTGTAACAGGCAATTGGTTCCAGCTTCTAAAACCTGTCTATTTCTCAACTGCTACAAGAATACTGCCTCAGCTGCATTATACACAGCAAAGCTTTGACTGTGAGTCTATTTTGATGCTGTAAATCAAAACTTCCAGCCAGCAATGGAAATAACTTGTCGATATGCAGGGATGCTCTGCTGCTTTTTGCTTATGGACACATAGGTCAATTGAAAGAGTGAAGTATCCAAGTCCATGAGCAAAAGGATGATTATTATTCTCCCTTCCTCAACCTGAGCATTCCCCTGTTTACACAAGCTAAAGAAGTAAAAGTGAGGTCTGGATTGCAGTTATTTGTGCCATCCCAGAGCCCTGCATTCCCAGCTCTGGTGGAGGATACTTGTACAACAAAGAGCAGGAGCAACGACCCATTTACCAAAATGTTGTGCCTTTTGGGGTAGAAAGACAGCAAGATGAAGATAAAAGACATTGGGATAGTGCAAGGGAGATACACACATGTTGGTGACATGTCACCAGTGAACCTTTTCAAAGTTTTTGGTGCACACAACAGCAAAGGACTCAGCCAAGGGGCTACACAGCAGCTGCTGCTTCCCAAACATAAGACACAGGGGTTGGAACCAAGACTGTGCAGGGCGTCCCTGCTAGTGAATAGCATCAGCCCTCTCATCTGTGAGAGCCATGGGTGTCTATATGACACCTGATTTGTTACTACTTTATAGTGTCTGTATGACACCTTTTTGTAATCTCTGTATGTCGCTTAAGTAGGAAGTACTTTCACCAGCCCTCACGTGGTGTTCCGTGGTTCTGCGTACCATGGAAATCTAACACTGATGCATGTCTCTTGGCATCAGTGCTTTCCATCTTGTCGGTGGATCTACTGACACTCTTTTGTATGTTCCTTGGTTTTCCTTTTCTGATCAGTTCTCTATAACATGTGGAGGTTCCTCATCCTCTAATTTATGTTTCCACCTGTCACACACACATACATGGAATGCTTGCTTTAGAAAGTTCACAAGACTAAATTACTGAGATCTTGGCATAACATAAATCTTGCTCAGGTAATCAAACTTCTCAAACAGAACACTTGATTCCTGCCCAAAAGCTGGCAGGAGGTACCGTTGCAGGGGTCCCTGCAGAAGGATGAGGTGAGACTCCACAATCTGCTGTACTGCTCATTTCACACAGTCCTTCCTGCCCTGCTCCAGTGCATGATCCATTGCCACCCATTAACTTAAAACTACTTCTTGCTGCCCTAAAAATACACAAAAGGCTCTCCCTCATGGCCATTTCCACATCTTCAAGAGTAATTCCTGCTATTTATTTGTTAGTATCTTTCCTGAATTCAGCATTGGCTGCCTCAGGGAGTCTCTGAGGCAACCAGATTCTCCACCATGATGTTAATCAGCACATTGAAGAATACAAGTAGGGGCCATCAGCTGGTCTGTGCATCCTGGATGAATGTCTAGCTGTCCAAAATCCCCTCCTGGAGCCCCTTTGCAGCAGTCAAATACTGTGCTGTGAAGCCAGCTAGCAAGTGGGTCAGGCTCCAGGCTTCTCTCTGGGCTTTTGCCCCACAACGCAGAGCTGGGGAGAACCCGGACCACCCTGGGAATTAGTGGCTAAGCACACTGGGTGTGCAGACAGGCACCCTGATGCTCAGCTGTACCACAGCTGTAGCTATAAGGCAAGCTTGAATTGTAGCCCTATATTCCAATTATAACTTAAATGCCATAGATCTTAACCACCTGCTTTGTGCATGAATTTCATTGAAAGGCAAGCACTGGCTGCTGTCTTCCAGAGCTAAGGCAGATGTCTACGTATCACTGATTGCTAGCTGAAAATTACAAGAGAAGGTAAGGTCACCCCCATATGTACTCAAAGTGGCTCCAGGAGAGGATGATCTCTGACTATTTTCAGATTCCTTGTGAAAGGCCTGGACACTTCATAAAATTCTTGTTCGGCATCAGCTGCCATTCTCGTCTTGAAGGATCATTTTCCAGGCTGTTACATGACTCACGTATAGTTCCTCTTTCCTTTGCCTGGCCCAATTCCTCAGCCTCAGTGTTTGCTATTAATTTCCTCTGATGATATTTGTCCTGTATATTTAGAGAAGAATATGACTGTCTCTTGTCTGTCAACATGTGAAGGCATGCTCCTCATGCAAGGATTTCGTGAGGAGCAATCTTCTGCTTATGGGGGACTTCTTTTCTTCCTACACTTTGCCAAGGAGTTAATAGTCAGGTGTCCAACTGCTGTCCTGCAGCTGCAGCATCAGAAACAACCACATCTCCAGGCAGATCAAACCATAGACTGGCACAACTTGGAGAGTTAAACTGCAGCTATAACAGGATCACAGCAGGGCTTGCCTGATGTCTTTATTCATCATTAAACTACAGAGCCCCCTTTCTAATATTTGGATTCTGAGCCTGTTTACCCAGGGATTTGTTGGTTTATCTGCACTGTGAGTCACTGCCCTCTGTTTGGAAAGCAGATGTGTGATGCTGCCCTGTGGCGTGCTCGGAGCTGGATGGTGGGGTGGCTCCACACTGGGCTGCACCAGCAGCTGGTGGCACTCAGCTGCTTAATGCTTTTTTAATGCAAATGTTCTCAAAACTGCTTCACCTCAGGTCTCAAATTGCACATGTGGCATCTGTCTATATTTACATATTATGTCCAAAGGCATGGGGTGGCCTGGACTGTTGCCATATGAACTTACAAGATGAAATTGTCCTTTCATAAGCTAGATAGAAAGCTGGAGACATGTTTGTGGTGTCACCAGTTACCTAGTTGATGTCCCTAATGGGTGTCATTTGGGGGGGCTTAGTGTTACTGTTCTGCCACGTTTGAAAGCCAAACCAATAGTACGAGCATGGAGAAAAATGACTGCAGTATGCAAATGAAGCATTGCTAGGTCAAAAATAACCCATGGAAACAGGACACTGCTATTTGCAGCGTATGTACAAGTAAATCACAGCAAACAAACTGGCCAAATCAGTGCTGGCGGATGCATGGATGGTTACTCTGCTGAAACTGGGCGAGCTCACAGATAAATTACAGGCACTGGGAGTAGCAGGAAAACAGGCTTAAATGGTTTGTTTGTAGGCAAAAAAAAAAAATCTTGCCTTATTCAGATTCTTCTGGATAAGATACCCATTTTTAAAATTAGAGCATAAATTAATCTCATAGCCGTTGTCACCAAAGCTACCTGAGTTATTTGGCAGCACCACAAGCTTGGCTGTGGTTGGCAGAACTTGTGCATTCTCAATCCTTCAGAGAGCAGGGCTTGTCATTCATCCTGCTGGGAGGAAGCCCAAGGGATCTGGGATTGGTTGAGCACCACAAGTTAGGAGCAGAGGCTAATTGTATTAAAGAGTTCGCAAACAAATATGTCAGAAAACAGGAAATAACAACACTGGGGGCAGGCTATCTCCTGATTTAAGGGCAAAAATAAGAATTTTAAAATATTTTGTTGGCTGAAACATTGCTGTGTAAGAAAATTTGAAACGCTCTTCAAATTTTCTGGGATTTTTTTCTATTGAAAATGTCATCAAAATTGACATAGTCTTGGAACACACTTGAATTGTGATTAATCAGCATTTTTCCTGTGTTGGATGGGTCTGCCTGGAGTTTTCGACCTGGACTGTTCAAGTCAGAGGTAAGCCACTTAGGAAGGAGCTCCTGAGAAATAGTTTAAAAAATGAGATTTCCTTTTCAGTGGAAGTGCATGTATATAGATTTATTTATGTGACACTGGGATAAGATTACTTTGAAAATTCATAGAGCTGAATTGGCTTTCTTTACATTATAGCACAGAGCAAAATCTCACTTCTTTGTGGAGCATAATTACAGCAAGTACTTCAAGCAGCCCCATCCACTCAGTTATTATCTGTGACGTGATTGTATAGGTACCACTCATTTTCAGAGTAATAACCATGTTGTAATCAAGTAAGAGATAACACAGTGGTGACGGGAGGCTCTGGAAGATGGCAGGAAAGAATAGCTTGGAATAAAACAAGATGCACAGCACCACTGCAAAGCTGTTGTGGCAGGAGCCCGTGAATGCACCCTGCCTGCCCTACAGAGCATAGTCCATGATCTCAGCATCAACAAAGTGCTATTAATAATTTTCCTGGGAGCCTGGAACACACCATTGTTACACACAAAGAAAGGAAATGTAAATAAAATAACTCCTATTGTAGCTATTCTAAAATGCTCAATCTGGAATGCTGCTTTTCAAAAATACTCTGCTTTGGATTTTTGCCCGCATGTGAACTGATTCCAGCACTCTTCTAGTCGATGCTGTTCGATGAAAAATGTGGTAAGGTAATAGGGGTAATCCCTTTCCTGCTGTAATTCCACTGGAAATAATTTAATTATGTCAAGGATAGCTGTTTTAATTATTGCACTGTAAATGAGGCATTAATAAGTCCCTGAATATCCTGCTGGATTGTGAACTTCCACAGTGCCTGTAAGAGGTTTTTTTTTTAAATCTTTTTTAGTGGTAGTATGTGTTTGGAAGCAGTGGTGGTTCTGACACCTGTGTCAGAAATTATTCAGATGAGATAAGGAGGTATATTAAAAATGCACTCTGCAGTCTTTGAAAACAAAGGTTGTTCATGGCACCACTGGCCTGTATCACACTTCTCTGAGGTGCATCTGAAACTCTGGATGAGTGGCAGCTACAGAGGCACAATAAAGTAGCATTTTTGGCAACGCTCAACGTGATTGAAACAGTCTGTGTGTTCATGAGAAGCCCAATCCTTTTTTATTTACTATTTTTCCTCTGTTATTTATAAAACATCGTGGCAACATAAATATCCTACATTAAAAGCTTATTGCATCCTGTTTAAAATAGTTATTTTGTTGTGTACAAGCCGTATTTCCTGGATACTTAAAACTGGATTTGCCGGCCAGATCTGCCCCTGTGCTTATGGGGAAGATTTACACTGACAAATGCAGATAAATGCATGTCTCTTGAGTGCCGGTAGTGCTTGACCCCGGGCTGTAAAGCGCCTTTGCTGGGGGTTCCCGCAGGGATGCTGCTAGGTGGGACTTCTGATTGATGCTGCTGAATTTTACAAAATTGAGTGTCTTCACCATGAGTGGTGCAGTAAAGCTGCCACGGAACACGCGATATTAAATGGATTACCAAAGAGCCTTCCCGCTGGCTGCGGTGCTCGCCTGCCTACCTCCTGGAAACAAGCACTAGAACATTTTTTTGCGAAGGGAAAAGAACAGAGTGTTTCCAGTGAAGTATCATAATTTGTCCCCTAAGGGTTCATTGAAGAATATTCTTTAGAGTAATTATTTTTCATTGGGATAAGAAAGACTGTAGAATTTTAGATGTTGTGTGGGTTTTGGAAAAACCCCAGCTAGTGAACAAACTTTCTTTTCTCTTTGTGGTAAAAGCTTATTATTCACAGAAAAGAATTCAGCCTGACAAGAAGCTCAGATCTGACTTCCATTTTAATAGCCCTCCTCCTCCTCCTGCCCTCTGCTCTAATCTGGCAGGCTTTTGCGTTTCTTGCAAAGGTTTTCATTTTACCACCGTAAACCGTAATTTCAAGATGCAATAACGTTGTCTTTACTGAGTTGGTTTTGGTTGTTGCTCAGCTAGTAACCCAGGCTGGCACTTCATGTCCGTGATGTGACTCACCCCGGAGGAATGCCCCGACTGAAGATTTGCCCCAGGCCAGCAGTGGCTTCCCAGCCTTGCCGGGTCAGTGCAAGGTGTGTTTGTGCCCCTTGCATCCCCTCTGCTGCCGGCCTGGCGTAGCAGTAGTTTGGCTTTCACTGATAAAGGACAACAGGAGAAAAATACCTCCAGTGCTAGAGGAACACCTAATCCATTGAATCAGAAAGGTAGAAATGAAGGTGGAAAGAGATCCTTTTTTCTTGCGTTTCCATGGGCGGGGTCTAAGCCGAGGTGAAGCGGGCAACCTGGCAGCGCCGGAACGCTGAGCATCCGAAGGGCGAGGGCGGGCGAGTGCCCCTGCCTTCTCGCCTGCCCACGGCTCCCCGCCACTCCTCTCCCACCGGAGCAGCTTTGGGCTGCCTCCATCCTTGCACAAACACAAGGCTTTGCTGCCGTGTCACCCTCAATTACGGCCGTGCAGCCGATGGTCTCATTAATCATCGCGGGGAGGAATGCTGGGGAGGGAGCTGTGCAGTTCTCTCTCTCTCTCTCGTGTCCTTGCTGATACAAGGTCTTCTCACATTCTGGTATTAAAAACATGACTCCCTCTTTATCACTGTCTGCAGACGGGGCACAGCTGCGGCCAGCGGCACCAGTCGTCCTGAGGCTCAAACAGGCACAGCCTTTCACCGCCCCTGCTCCACATTTGTGGGTGCAGAGGACAGCCTAGGTAGAGATGCGTTTCCTATGCCGTAGCAGTCACGGACATCCCAGCCAGCGGGACAGGCACAGAGACAGACGAGGTGAAAGCTTCAAAGAAAGCGCAGGTTTCTGTGACTTAATAAAAACTAGAAGATGTGAGTTCTGTGCAGGTCTCCAAAGATGGGTGAGCACCAGTGTGTCCCCTCCACCCTACCAAGGCTTGAGACACTCAGCTCCCTGCAAGATTAGGCCCTGCAGTTGGTAAACACAGACAATAAGTCTTGGGTTTCCCCCTCCTTCCTCTAGTGTTTTCACTGCCAAGCCCAAACTTTATGTGTAACAGATGGGGCCAGTCTGCAAACTCATAGTGCCTGCTCATCTTCCAGGCTTGACCTTTGCATGTAGAAAATGGCAGGGAATTCATAAAAGCTATTTTAGCAATCTCTGGCAGCTTGATTGACTTTTAAGTGCTGAAAAACATGTTTTGCATTTAAAACAGAGTTCATTAGAATAGCTGGGGTTGCTTAGCATTGCAGTGATGTGTTTAAAAAGAAAACTAAAGAGAAACCTAATAGTATAGCTGGCTTTCTGGCTTTGCCAGAGATTTGAGAAATATGAAATTAAATAATATTTCAGCACAGAAGTCAACTACAGGAACTTATTTAAATTCACTTTGGAGCAGTGGCTGTGTTATTAAGCTTTTAAAGTAAAAAGAAAAACATGGGTAGCTGTTACCTTGCAGTATTATCGACATGAGAAACTCCTGACCTGTGGTTTATGTTTCCCCTATTTTGCAAGAGCGTGAAGGGAAAGGAGATGGGCAGCAATTCCTGACAATGTTCTATGTGCAAGTGTGTGAAGCAGAGAGGGAGGAAAAGGCACCCCCAAATCCTCTGCAGTGCACCAGGAGGTACCCAGTGCTGCAGACCCCACACATGCTGCTTGCACAGGAAAGGAAAGTCCTTCGTGGAGGTGGTGGTTGGATGAGGCCATGCCAGAACATCTCTGCACAAGGCTAACATCCCTAGAAGTGGTGCCTGCCCAGCAGAGAAGGTGGGGTGGAAGGTGAAATTCTCTTTTATCTCCCTTCCCTCCTCTCAAAGAGAAGATCAAGAGGTTTTTTCTGTACAACCCTTTGCTTCTTGGAATGCTGGAGGAGAGCATGTAAACACAAAGCAAGGGCTGCAGAAGGTGGAGCTTGGGGAGAGCTGCAGCTGACCTTCCAATCCTTTCTGGTGCAAAAAATGTTTTCAGCTGTTTTCTCAGGTGACACCTGGCTTGGGACTTCGGTTTGCATTTACAGTAGTAGGGAACCCCCACATCTAGACCCTAAGCCAGTGGGGACCAGGTTTCGAGCACATAATGGTGCAAAAACTGAGAAAAAGCAGCCTCTTATGAGCCCAAACTGCTCCACAGTAAGTGGAGAATTTTAGTGCGTGTGTCTTAATCTCCCTGTGTTTCAGCTTGCTACCTGGCAATGAAAGGAGGAAACTCTCCACAAACTTCACAAAACCTGCTTATTTTTGTGTGTATATAGAAGAGTGTGTGCCTAGCTCAACACATAAAATTTGCTATATAAAATGAAATGTTAGAAAACAACTCTTGGGCAACACATTCATCTTTTCAAACTGATAGAATCCTGATTCTGACTAAGCAGTTACATTTTGACTTTGTTCTCAATACAGGGTTTTTAATCCTGTAATCTTTCCTCTTGGCGGCAGTTGCAGATCTCCAATCTGAATCCTATAGAATGGTTTTTGGAAATGTATGCATGCTAGTAAATTTTCTTTATCTCTCATAGCAATAATACTTTCAGAAAATGCCATAGCACAGATAAGCACATGCTGCACATGAATCTGTCCTTAGCTGACATGTGGGTTTGAAGTGTTTTCTTAGCCCCTTGGTAAGATCACTTCCAGTGTTTCCTTTGCATCTCTTTGTGCTTGCATCTGTCAAGAATTTATTGCGAAAGGTGAAATGTCTCCTCCAAAAATACAAAACCGCAGATCTCCAGTCAAATGCTACAGAGAAATGTGCAAGTTCCATGCAGATCATAAAACCAAAGAAGTGGATGAATCATTTGAGCTCAGTGAATGCATTTTCTGGTAACTCCTGGGGTCCTTCTCATCTGGACAAGGTTATTTCTTGTGAATTTTTCCTATGTCCTTTCTGGTACTGTTATTGTCACGAGTGTCCAGCAATGAGGCAGCAGCCTGTCTGAGCACCCTGCAGGCACTGGCAGCACTCTTACCTCCCTCTTTTCTCCTGAAGATCAATACTGTCTTGTTTGTCCTGATCCTGTCCGAGCTTTACTTTCATTTTGCAGGGCAGATAGCACAATCTTTCAGGATACTTTCAGCTTTGAGAAAAAAACAACAGTTGTCCTCTCCCTGTCCTGTGCAGCACTTTCTGCTTGCATTGCGTTGTGGGTGCCACCGTGTCTCCTGCAAGCTGCTAGGACCTCTAAAGATGCTCTAACCCCTTGGTAGAAGAGAAATAATAAACACCACCTGGAACTAGAAACATGCTAGTTGTGTCACGGCTGCTACCTGCGGGGTTAACATTTTTTATCTGTTTTTTCATCTGCATGAAGGACAGCCTCAGAGCAGCCCTGTTTTCTTTGGCTGCCGTGCTATCGCGGGGCTGAGCTTCTCACCAGCGTTCCCCCAGCCCTGCTCCTCTTTTGGGTCTCATGCTTTTGTCAAATGGTTCTTCACTGCTGATATTTATGTGGGGCAGAATGTGCTTAGGAGAGGCCCACCAAGATTTATATCCTATCATCTAAAACATGTTTTTGGAAATAACGGCATAATTAACAAAGAAAACAACTCCCTTCTGCAGCAAGCCAGCTTGTCATGATGCTTAGCACAGGGATCAGGAGCCAGTGGTGAAATTTCAGCTCTTGAAAAATGACTGCTCTGTTTTTGATGTAGGAAAAGTTTGACATGTGCCTCCACTCAATCAGCAGGAATGTGTTGGGGTATGACCACTGATTAGCTAGAAACGGATGTCAGTACAGCCATTAGATCCTTGAGTTATTTGCTTTTGGATGATAGTTTAAGGATTATTTCTTGATTCTGATTTCTGAGTGTGATGCTGCTAAAAACACCAGCAGTTTTCTTGGAATTTGCAGCATGTTGAGTTCTCAAGTGAAAGCTGAAAGTTGCAAATTACTTGGGAAAAAGAGCAGTAGCTTGGGGATCTGAGCCGACTGGGGTCTGGTGTTGGGCAAGCACTGATTGCAGTGGTTTTTCAGGGACTTTAGTGTGAGCATTTGCCACACCAAGTGCTGGTCAGAGAGAATGCTGTGAACTGCAGGCACCACTGCCTCTGCCTGCACCGCTGGGCTCAGCAGTCTGTGGTTACTGACTTGCTGGGCTGTTTTTTTTCCCCACGTACCGAGACCAGCGACTGTGGCTGTCAGGAGGGGATGGCTGTGTTTGAGGGCAGGGACTTCGTGCAAGCGCCTGCTTTTTTTGCGTGCAGTGATCTGGAGTAGGGGAGGTCCCTGCTGATGTGAGGGCTTTGCGGTGAGCCCTTTCATCGTGCCCACCATGTGAAAACCTGTGAGAATCGTGTTGCAGGGCTGTGCAATAGGATGCTCAGATGTGTGGGTACAAGAGTGTCTGTCTCCAGGGTTTTCTCAAGGAGAACAAGGACTTGCCTGTTTTCTTACACATTTAGCTATGCCTCTGACTGCGTGTCCTGTGACTGTGCACACTGCTGCCTCCTTTTCAGAGCTGATGATAAAGGCCTTCTAACCCAGACCTTGGTTTTGGTCTTCAGAGGCTGTCTCTTATTCCCTGTTGGCATTATTCAGTGTAGCAAAGCCAGTACCCCATCATATTTTTTCAGCTGCATTGCCATCCCTGGCTGGTTTTTAGACTTTTTGCCAGCCCTACATTTGCACAGGTGCCATGTTAGAGGCAGATGGGGGTTTGGAGGAGCTCAGCACCAGAGCTGTTCCGCATTCCAATGGCCAGAATGGAGGTTCAGAAGCCCCTGGGTGGAATCTCTGCTCTGTAGCTCTAAGGCATCAAGAGCCATGGTATCAAGGCTTGTTGCTTGTAGAAGTGCTGGTTTATCCATCTGTATCTGTCCAAGGGCACATGTGCAGCATATGCTGGTCCCTGTGAGCCCCATCTTGCACAGTCCTTGAGAGCAAATCCAAACCAGTCCTTCAGCTGGGATGAAGTACAAAGTGAAGTCTGAGCTTTGCATGGAACATCTGCTGGAAGACTAAATACTGCAACAGCCCCCTAAATCCACACTTACTTAGCACCTATAGGTTGAATTACGAAGCATGATGAATCCCATCACATACTTCACACGTTACCTGTTGACTGTGAAGTGGTGGAAGCAGGCTGGTATCCATCCCCACTGGAAACATGCATGTCAAGGTTTCATTCCAGGAAAATCATTTGGGTTGTTCTGTAAACTTCACTGAGCTGATCTGTAACCTTTTGTCCAGCTGTGCCAGGGACATGTAATGCAGCTGGAGGGAGGCCTGATCCCCTCCCTGTACTTCAGAGCATACTTCAGGTCAGGTATGATCCAGGAATGCAGCCGTAATCCTCTTTTGGTTAGAGAAGACCATTTAGCTTGCTGTGTGACACTGTAATTACTGCTCCTTTCACAGGAGAGAGATTACGGCCATGTGGTTTTCCTTTCAGATTTGGGTCTTGGTTTCCATTTACAAGTGGTTCTTGTAAACAGTGTCTCCCTGCTTCATTTTTGCTGGAAAGCTTCTTGTCATAACACTCAGAGGGCTGCTTTATCTTGCTTTCAAACTAGCCCAGGTAGCTCGATAGGCTGAGAGTAAGCTGCTCTTCCTCAGCATTCCCGCTTGCAGCAAGAGCTTCAAAACTTAGGACCAAAGGAAATGGCCTCAAGTTCACCAGGGGAGGATTAGTTTGGACACTAGGAAAATTTTTTTCAACAAAAGGGTGGTCAAACACTGGAACAGGATGCCCAGGGAAGTGGTAGAGTCATTATCCCTGGAGGCGTTTAAAGACATGTGGATGTGGCACTCAGGGGCATGGTTTGGTGCTGGGTTTGGCAGTGCTGGGTTAATAGTTGGACTCGATCGTCTGAGAGGGTGATTTTGTATGAGCTTAGGTAAAATGCTGGCAGGTGACAGCTCAAAAGCAGCACAAGGCAGGATTGGTGTTGTGCCTACCAACCATCTGCAGCTGGCAGCACCTCTGCCTGTCTGTGACAGCGGGGACAGGCAGGCTTGTACCTGTGGTGCTTACCTAGAGCCCTTCTTCATGGATTTGTCGGAGCCCTCTGTGAACCTCCTTAATCCTCTAGCCTCCAACTCACCCCAAATATTGCAGCTTAGTGTTGCATGAAAAAGTACTTGTTATCTGGTTTATTTAGTTCTGCTCCCTCATCATTTCCTTGGGTTATCTTTGGACTTTATGAAGTTAGACATGGCAAAGCAGTGCTCCTTATCTCCCTGCCGCCCACCATTCTGGAGTTTCAGCCCATTGTTCCACCTCCCTTTCACTGTCTTTTTTTTTTACACTGAAAACTTCTTGCCTTATTTACAAGTTTTCTTTGCAGGACTGTTCCATGGTTTTGAACATTCCTGTGCTTTTTCTCCAGACATTTGAAAATCTGTCCCCCAGTCCAGGATCTGCCTGTATGGGTGTCCTCTGGCAAGCTCTTTGGGAGCTGGGGATGAAATTTACCTTACACTTACAGTTGCCTTCAGGTGTTTTGTCCCAAACCTGTAGATCCTGGGAGCACCTTTCACCTGCCTGCAAGTTGGTGGGTTACCGACCATGAGCCCCACAGTCTGTTTAAGGGCTACAGTGGAGGAAGGGCTGCTGGAGCCTCAATTTCCTGAGTGATGATGTGTACAGGACATGCAGCAGCCAAGAGGCGAGGAAGGGGTACCCAGGATTAGCCCATCTCTTCGGGCATCCCTGTGCAATGGCTCTCTGTATTGGCTGGGAGAAAACTGCTGGCTCCAAAGGTGTTGGTGGCAGGGGAGGCAGGTCCCTGCAAGGAAGGAGCAGCTCTGGGGTGGTGTCACCCCAGCCATAGGCCTGCCTCATTGCTGTCCTGCTTTCATAAGACAGTGCCATGCCTTTCTAGGTACTCTGGAAATGCTGAAACAAAGAAACTAGGTTATTGCCTTTTTGGGCCCCTGCGCAGTCATGCATCAGGGAGATGCTAAATTTCCCTACAAATCAAAACCTGTCTTTTCAGCTCATCCTGCATGTGTTATCTGGCTTTCAGTGCAACAGGAAACTTAAATGTTGCCTTTTTAATATATTATTTCCCCCGTGCCAGACCTTATTTCCTCACTTTTCTTTCTGCCTGCTGGCCTGCAGGGACAAATAAGGTAGAGTGAGGCGAGGAAGGCAGACAGGACCGTGCAGCACGTACTCTTTTTGGTGCAGTTGCAAAGCTCTCCCTGCACGTCCAGAGCACATTGGCTAACCCAGGCTCTGCGAAAGCGGTGGAATTCTGGCCGTGATTCCTCATCTATGTGAATAGCCCAGATTTTTGTATGCCCTGCTGCGTGCAGGGCAGGCGGGTCTCCAGGGCACCGTGTGTACAGTGCAGTCCAGCACCACAGAGATGGTTTTGTTTTTAACCACACTGACGATCCCATTGTGTTATATAAGGGTTTTGGCCATCTCTATGTGCTTTCATGTGAAATGGTGCCATTCTCTTGGCTTCCTCCTCTGAACTAGACATGCCTACATCAAAATCCGTTCGCTGAGTGAGAAGTCATTAGCGTTTCCAGAGATGATCCTCAGTGCATTGCTGGTGGATGCATTTGTTCTCTCCTCCTGTGTTTCTAAGTAGCAAAGAATGTATAAGTAAATAATGATTTGGGGGGAGAAATTGGTAGTGGAAAAAATAACTTGAACAAGATTTGATAAAAACGCACTGTTCTGAATCAAACTCATGGGTTACAAGCATTTCCTGCAGGCCAGTGGGAATTGGAAGACTGTCTTTGTGGGTCTTCAAAGTCTTAGACATTTCAGAAGCGAGACAATCTTTGTGCCTGTTAGAAAAACATCAGACAGCAATTAAGTTGTGTTTTACCAAACAGCTCTTTTAGGTAACACAACCAGCAGAACAAAATCCAGCTCCCAGCTTACAAATAGACTGCAGTACGAGTGTAATTTCTTTTAACCTGTCATAATGTTGAGTAGGTTAATACATTTTTAACTTGCTGATTTTGAACCCTGTACAGGGATTACTGTGATCTCTCAATAAGCCATGTTGACTAGAGAAGATTAACCTCTACTATTAGAAGTTGAGTTAAATCTCTCGTGAAGGCAACAAGCTAAACCAAAAATCTGTGCCACTGGCACAATCTGTGGCTAACTCTCTAACTGGTAAAATGCTTCATCCTGATGGATTTAAAACAAACATGCTCTGAAAAAGCGTACTTATCAGTCCTGTGTTCCCCTCACTGGCTGAATGATGGACTGCAGCTGCCAGGTCCAGGGCCCCGGGTGTGCTGGGATGAGGGGGATGAGCTGGGCAACACTGGATGTGAGCACCCAGGCCCAGCAGCTGAGCAAGCTACTGTCTTCGTCCAGAGCCCTTGGTCCGCGTGGATGAGGAGGCTGTGAGCATTTCTAGGTGCTCCTGCCCCGAGCCATGAGCTCGCTGCGCCTGGCTGGGCCTGCCGTCATCACCGGGGTGAGACTCAACCAGGGACAAACAGGTTCAAAGGCTGAACTGAAATGCCAAAAAACCCAAACAGTGAAATTTGATCTTCCCCCAAAATACTTGTACTTGGGGGCTTTGAGTTTTCTTTTTGCCTTTATGAAGCAGTTGATCAAGTCTGTTCTGCAAACACCGCTTCTTGGTGAGGAACTGGAACACTTTGGCCCTCAGGTCCATCTTATATTTTTCTTAGAATCTGTCATTTCCTGAAGCAGCACTGTAGTCAGCACTGTTGTCCCCTGCCCTCCTCCAGTGAACTCTTTGTCATCCCAGTAAATAGGAAGAAATTCCCCAGCTCAAAGCCGGGGTGTCCTTGAGGCCAGAGGAAGAGTCATGAGGCTTGCTGTAGCTCTTCAGCCTGGAGGATGCACTCGCAGATCCGCTGGGTCCAGCCTGGCAATTCCAGTCATGCTTAGTTGCTAATTAGCTCCTCCAGCCCTTTCTCTGGGAATCACGATAATGAACATAAAGAACTGTTTATTCTAAACGAGACTTCCCAAGGGTAACAGCCTCCTCAGTGGCTGTAGAAATGGAAGGCAAGCCTGAGGAAACACCAGGGTGCTGTAGTTCTTGGCAGCAGTTGATAAACATTTCTTTGTGGATGGAGCAGAGTATGTAATTTACGGCCCAGCTCTATTAAGAGCAGATTTGACCATTTTGCTGTTCTTTTCCATTGCTGTCAAAATGCAACAGCTAAATCCCAGTGAGAAACTGTGCGGTTGATGTTTTTGTAGGTAGCAGCATAAAACTTTGTGGACTCTGTGGAAAGGAAATTCATCATTTTTATAAGATCTCATATGTTCTCTTAACTGCTTTATCACCCATGGAGGGGCAGACTAGTCCTGCCCGTCCTTCCATAGAGGACAGTTGTGGTGAGATCAGGCAGTACCTAAACAGCTGTGCAGCTTTCTGGGGCAGGAGGCTTCTGCTGGACTTTGTGCTAGTTTTGCATTGTACCGGTGAAAAAAAGGGGATGATCTAAAGCCATGAACTTGGTCCTCAAGCAAAACCATCAGCCATTTTTTTTCAGTTCTCAGCAGCATTTATTTCAAAGATCATTTCCTGGCAGGAACTGATCAGACTGGCTGCTTCACTGTGATTGTGGTGATATCAATAAAAGTGCTGTAAAGGTCCTGTTGTCCCTGTTTTATCCCCAAAGCCGTAGAACAAGGGAATATATCAACACAGAGCAATGCCTGGGCAGAGCGATGGATTCAGGCAGCTGTCACACTTCCAAGCCCACACCAGCACATTCAAAACTGGCTTGGGCACCTTGAGCACTATTGCACTACACTGCGTGTGAACAGTGAATTGAATTAATGAAAATTCAGAGATTCAAGCTACGTGCCAAAGAGACCAGTACCCGTGTCATCAGGTAGTGAACATGGGCAGTCCTTGAAGCTTCCTGGCACAAGCTGTTGGAGAAGAATCAGGCTAGTCAGGGTCTGTGCTCAGTGGTCGGGCACCCTCAGCTGGTTTCTCAAGTGGGTTAATTCATGGGCCCTGATATAGGTATATGCACTCCACATTGGGCTAGAATAAATCTAAACATAAAGACTGGAGTGCCAGTTCCCATGATTTTTCACCCTAGCCTGTGTTTTACAGTTGTCCCTCCTTAGACATCCACCAGCACTCCTGGATGGTGCAGAGACCCTGGGCTGACACTGAGCTGCTGTGGCAGCCCACAGCATCTCACTCTGGTGCTCTGACCCATCCTCTGCAGGACTGCATCATTAAAACATTCTGGCAGATGAAGTGGTTAAGTCGGACGTTGGCTGAAAAAGTGCAGGGAGACAAGCATAATTTCTGGTGGCTTCAAGCAGCACTGGAAGGGAGTTTGGTGTGCTGGGAATGGTGATCAAATAAAGTCACCATTGCACATGAGAGTGACCTTGTGAACAAAGGGTTTTGCAAAGGGTTTTGGCACTCACAAATTAGGGAAAGCCAGCGTTAACCACATGCCAGCACAATTTTCACTGGACTTCTGTGGTTCTCTGTTGTGATTCAGCATTTAATTACATGATTGTAGTCTGGAGTTATTTTCAAGTTCCATTTCTGGAAGAGTTCCCTGAGAGATCCAAATGCAATGATGTTTTAGTATTGCACTCTCCCTGGCTTACGAAACAGCTGAATCCACAGGGACAGTCTGAGGAGCTGCAACTGAGGGGGCGGCTGCCCTTGTCTCCAGCTCTGCAAACAGAGTTCCCCTAAAAGCTCCCTCAAGGCTGACCCTTCTCTGGAGGAGCTCTGGCTCCACAATGTTTGGCTGTCAAACCACAGGCACACGCCCAGCCTCCCACCAGGGTCAATGCATCTGTGCATGGGGGTGCTGGGGTTTGATGAGGTCTCCCCACCCTAGAAGGGCTGAGGCTGGAGACTGTCAGCAGACTGAGAAAAGAGGCCACCTCCTCCTCTTGGTTTTGGTGCAGATTTCATCATTTCATGGCCTTTGACCACCTCCCATAGGAGTGAAGCTCTGAAAGAGTTTAAAAAAATTGGATATCTCTGCTGAAAATTGGGGTATTAAAGCCCAGGTTGTCTCTGGCAAGGCACTGAGGTTAGTTTTGCCATGCCATTGCCAGGCTGAGATGCTCTCCAGAAGCACCTGTCTCTCCCTGAGAAAGACAGAGGCACCTGTACTTAGGCACATTTGTCCCTGTGCACACTGACATGGTGATTTTGATAAGAAATTCAGCTACTTCACAGAAGATTGTGTACAGTTATAATAAGGAATGTGTGCAGCTACAATAAGGAATGTGATGGCTTTGATTTCCCTGCACTCACAATGTGCTAACATTGAGAACTCTCTCCTGGTCCTTGCACCATGTCATAGCTGAAAATATATTTGGTCAGGAATTACTGTTCTGGTCAGGGTTTGCATAAAGATTTGGGATTCTGGTTCATGACAGGCACACTTTGATGTCCATCTAGTGTAGGCACCAAATCTTTTCTTCTGTGAAAGCAAAAGAGTGGTGTTTATTTGATAGCAAATCTAAGGAATTAGAATCATGGAATTATCAAAGTGGGAAGAAAAAAAATCTAAGTAAAGAACTATCAATTTTCTTTATGTGTAACTTAGTTTCTATTTGCAGCATTCATACCCTAGTGGTTAACATCATGGAAGTAGAAACGTGTTATTACTACTACCAGTACTAATTAAAAGTGTGGAAAAGTCCAGAAATCCAAGTCAGAGCAAAATATGTAGCACAACACACTTCTAAATGAACGTGTACATTTTATTTCAAGTGAAGGGTTTTGTGCCAGCAAACACCACACAAGTTCTCAGTAGAAGCATCAAGCTCTGTGTGCAAGCAGGAGAGTGTCATGCTGTTTTCAGGTTATGAACCCCCCCTGCACATGATGACAGTGATTACTGCTGAGCACCAGTGCACTGGTGAATCCTTAAAGGAATTAACAGAACTATGGACTTGGGGTTACCTAAGGTCCTGGCATCGAACTGTTTCTTGGTGTCGTGGATTGCTTCAGGATCTCTGTGTTACTAAAGGCTGCACGTTTTTCTTCTGCTTGCCACAGAATCTGAAGCTTCATATATAATGAACTATTCTGCTTAACATTCTACCTTAACTTTCATTCGATTTTTATTATTGCACTTTAGGAGATTCATCCACAGAAGTGTCTATGTGGGCAACAATAAAAAGCTCAAGTTAAATTTATTCTGAGTTATTATCTGCAATTGTGGCAGATAATAGATACTGGATTTCTGTTAGTATTGTGGTTCATTTAAATAAAAACCATATGTCTGAAGTCAGCACCTTGGAGATAAGTCAGACATCTGGCTGAGATTCCACATTTGGGAATGTAAATGATGCAGATGGTGAGATTGTAATACACACTGTGCCCATCGGGTCGTAACACTGATGAACAAGCACTTCATTAGTAGAAAAGGTGGGAAAAAAATCCAAACGGAGGTGAAATTTCTTAGGGAATGCACACAATATTGACTTCAGTTTGCTGCTTGTACTCGTGGGTTTGGGGGAGTCTGCTTTACACCACATGCCAAACCTTTATTCCAAATATATTAGACTGCTCCAGTTGTATTATAGTGCTTTCAAACAACCTTACAGAATCAGATTGATATCTCAGCCTGTAAAATGTTGGATTTTCTTCCTTGGAGTGTCTTGGAAATAAAAACCAACTTGTAAGCAGAGTAGTAAAGAAAACAACTAGTTTGTTTTATTCTGGATAAAATATTACCTCTACAAAAGTATTCTGGTGTGAACTGTGCACTCAAAGACAATGCACAAGTATTAAATGTAAATAAATTGGTAGCAATGTAGAAGCAGTACAAAATGACAAAAAATGTACATTCTGAGAGGAACAGAAACACGAAATGGATGTTCTGGGGTATGAACCTAGCAATTATAATCTTGTTTTTACTGATACTGATTTAGCCTCAAGACTAAATTTAGCACTGTCTCTATAGGCTAGCACAGGCAGATACCTTGGGTGCACGATGTTTTTACCTGCAAGACCACTGTTTGGACACAACATGCACTTTCCAGGAAGAACTAAAATTAACTTGTGGAGAGCCAAAGTGACTGTCACCCACAGTCACACTAGTCATGATAAACCAGTCAGAAAAAATACACTGCTCCCTTATCTTTTACACTTCCTTAGCAGTCACTCTGTATTTACTTGTCTAAGTGCAATATCAGATTGAAAATTTCTGGAAGTTTAGTAATGACACAGCATGAAAACATGTTAGAGGAGGATGAGTTAATAGGAAGAAATCACCCAAACTTTTCCTGGTGGCTTGCTTTAGATGAAGGTGATGACTCTTGCCTGTGGCCATGGTCGTGGTTTGTCTTGGGCCTCCTCTCAGCCATGACTGCTGTGACATGAAAAAGATGTTTAAATACTTTATGGAGAATAAAGCATTAGTAGAGATGAAGGCACTTATTGTAGCAGAGATATTTAACTTTTGTGTTAACAACATCAAATTTTCGGGTTTACAGTGCCATTCCAGTGAGGACTGTGCAGGTAGGTTCAGGTCCTTCTACAAGGACTATCCTTCCACATATTTCCTAGGTGTGAGCAGGCATTACAGTTGCAAGATATTTATGCTGTTGTACCTTAAATGTACTAATGGTAAAGGAAGAACCAGAAACGTGGCACTGAGCATTGTCAAGAAACAGCAGAGTGACCCAGGCCACCAAAATTAGCCAACAAAAAGGTGACATTGTGAGAAAAATACCAAAAGCGCATGGCAGAGTGATGAGGAGAGATGGGTTCCCACAGGCAAACAAGAACATGACCAGCAGCAAGCACATCTTAGAACTGACACCCAGCCGGATATTTGCCCTCATTGTGGGTCATGGAAATAAGGCAGACAAAGCCAAGTCCCATCACTAGAAGAAAACAAACATTTGCAAGTGAATTGAAAAGATCTTGCAGTCACGGACGAAACCACTGAATGTCACAACTGGGCTGGTGCACAGGGCAGTTGTCCAGGATGATCTGCAGAGGGGAAATCTGGTGAAATGAGGCAAACTGAGGGGCCTACTCAATCTTCCTGGGTAAATTGCTCAACAACCCTGACTCGGTTCTCACTCTGGTGTCAGGTTTTTTTTGTTTCTGAGCCCAAATGTTCAGCCCATTTTGATGCTTCGAACACCAGAGTCACTCCAGCACTTGCAGCTCTGAACTGCTGCCTGGAACTGGAACTGCAGCACCAGTTCCAGCAGTCATCCCCGGTGTGCACTGGTTTCAGGAAAGGGTGTAGTAATACGAATTTGGTGTATGCCTGCAGGCACCAGTATCTGAAAACACAATCCCATTTTAATGGGAGGTGTAAGTAACACAAGGGTAATTGCACTATGCTGCAAGGCATCAGCCTTCCTCTCAGAATTCACCATGCTCGAGGCTCTCCATGCATCCATCACAAGTCACCCTCACCAGCTCAGGACCACATCTTCACTGCCCACCTGAGGATGGGAAGGTCCAGGTTTGGGTTTGTGCCCTTCCCTCTCAGCTCCCTTGTGCATCCCAAAAGTTTGGGATGCCTTCAGGTCTCTGTCCCAGCAGCAAGGGTTTGCCCCACAGCAGGTCCACTTTGCCCTTGGCTCATTTCTACCTCTTTGCTCTCAGTGTTTCATAGCTGTTGAGAGCAAAGTGCTTCTTCATCCTGCCCCAGGCTGCCCAGGTGTCATGCCTGGTAGCAGACACCTCATCCCTATTTTTGAGGCAGTGGATTAGAGGGGACTAGGGGGGAGGAAAGTCTTTCTTTCAACTGGAACATGGCTGCAAATATCAAGTATACAGGGTGAAATGGGGATGAGCTGTCTCAATAGCATTTCAGCATCTCATAGAAGTCATAGAAGTGTTCAACCTCAGTAGGATATTCAGAGCTAAAACCATATTCCAGCAGCAGGATGAGAAAGAAGAGCAGCAGCCAATGCCAGTCCCACTAAATTAGGCAATAAAAACTGGGAGTTGGGCTGTGGTTTGATCAGTTAGCCCATGGTGTGGTCATTCCTGCAATTAGTACTTGGCTAACAAGCAATTTACTGGCTCTGGATGGATTGAAAGCTGAACCCTGTGTAGGACACAGCATGGTGAGGAAATGGGGGGAAGTTTCTGAAAACAGCTTTGCTTTTTATTTCTAGAACTGTCGTCATGCCACTCATTGGTTTATAAATTAAAGAGCGGGATGCACTGGTTTTGAGAGGACACCCACTCTGTGCCAAAATCACTGCGACCCGTGTTTGGCTGGATGGCATTCCTGCTCCTGCCACTTTGAACAGAGAAGCTGAGTGCCGCATCAAAAAGCTGCTTTGTGAACTTCCCACTGTCTGCTAACTGCAGTACAAGTGGAGTAGTCCAGGCTACCAGGCAGCTCTGACACCGCTGCCACATCCCAGATACCAGGCCTTCCAGTGACACCATAGAAACAACTGCTCGTTCCAGTAAAGCTTCCCTACTTAGGAAATTGTTTAAGGATTCACTCCATCCACCCCATCCTGAAACAAATAACCTGCAGATGTGTGGCTCTAAAAATAAACCTTGGCACTGGGGCCATGGTACAGCATCACTACATAATTCAACTAACTTTCATACTGCGTTGTCTTAGAAATTAATCTTTTCTGTATGCTGGAAGTGGTTCATGGAGACAGATTCTGTGCTAACAGAGACTACTCTGCGCATAGAGAGTATTTTGTTATCATCTCTGTTGACAATAAACATGGGGCTGACTTGTGAACGTGTTATGTTAAGAATTATTTCTTTTCTTGTCCAATTCATTAAGTCTGTATACTTAATAAGCAGTTTCAGTATTTATAAGGCCTTCTCTGGGAACAATAAAACCAAGGGGGAAAGAGAGAAACATCTGGATCAGTAAAACACTCTTGAAATATTATCTTTTTAGTGTCTTTATAGATATTTCCAGGGGCTTACACTAAAGAACTTAATTCCATTGCTGCTATTGATGTTGAAATTATATTAAAAAAACAATTTTAAGTTCTTGTTGCTTAGACAGTGATCATAACTGGCCAACTCTTCTGTTTGAAAATACTTTAATGAAAAAACAGCATTGTTTGTATTTCATTCAAGTTTTGCTACTTTTTTTTTTCAGTTTTTCCTCTTTTTAAACTTCTGTGGTGGAAATGAAGTGGGAAGAGAAAGTAGTGATAGGGGACCAAAGCTTCCGTTCCATTGTAATTAAGCAGATCACCTTTTTTTTTTCTCCTTTTTGTTTTAGTTTTTCATTTGTCTGTATCCATTTTTAAAATATTTTTAAAGAATATCTGCCAAGTTACTTTTTGACTTAGCTATGTACAGATCTATACACTCACCAATAAGCTGAAGCAAAGATGCTCAGGGGCTGGAGCACGTTGTATTAAGGGGAGCCCAAGGGATCTGTGTTTGCTCAGTCTGGGGAAGAGGGAGCTAAGGGGCGAATTTAATTGGTGTCTCCCACTAACTAATGGGGGGTTACAAGGGAGATGTGGTGGGGTGTAGAGAAGATGAAGCCAGATCTTCATCTATGGTGTGCTGCAAATAACATGAGACAAGGACCACGAGTTGCAGCAGGGATGTTTTAAGCAGATATAAAGGGGAAAATGGGCAGTGAAGTGGTTAAGCACTTGGAAGAGGGTCCCAAAGAAGTGAGGCAATCTCCATCCCTGAAGGCATTCAACACTCCTCTGGGCAAGTCTCTGAGCAGTTCTCTGCTGTCAGGTGCACTTGGATCACAAGCTTTCCAAAGGTCCCTTACAACTGAAATAGTGCTGTGAATCTATTTTTCTAAAATTATGGGAGGTTTATTTCTGTTGCTTGGCTGAAACCTTGCCTTGAAAAGTCCCCTCGGCTGTACTGAAGCAGGGTCATGCCCTGGTAACTCTAAGCCAGTTCTGGAAGGATAAAAATCCTTAGGCATAAGGAGCTGTTAAGCACCCTTATGTGATTCATAATGTATAAAATTGGATTGCTGTGCCTTTTGCACAGTATGTGCTCTGAAGAGAGGAGCCATCACATACCTCTTGTCTGTAGATGATGTGGAGAGTGACCATTGCAATTTTCATGCTGTAATCGGGGACAATCCATATAAACCTCCATGCCCTGCATATCTCTTGTGCTTTCACTGTGAGCTTCCCACAGAGAGGCAGAGGACCCAAACGCAGACATCTTCCTCATGCTGTCAGCTTCCAGCTGAGTGCTGGAAACCACAGTGTCGTCTGGACGGCATGGGTAGCCAGTGTGGAGAGCAAGGTGCTCGAAGATGTATCTTTCTTCAAGCATTTTTCCATGCTGTTTGACTTCCTTGGAAGCTGAAGGCTTTGTGTTTGGCTCTCCCCACTTCTAGACTATTTAAGTTGGAAGTGTTAGCCTGGCCGGACTTATTTACTTGTCTTTTTCCTGAAGAGGACTTTCCAAAACTATTCAAAAAACAAATTGAAAGATCTATTAAATACCTGGATTAGATGTTGGCGTCTGTGTCTAGGGTGTAGATGGATGGTTTCAGGTATAGATGGATGTTGTGCCCAAGGGGGGAGTACTGGAGCAGTGGTACATGTCAAATCCCAAACCCATCAAAACCAGGAAGAGTCTTGCAACTGCTTCTAGTGACAAACGTCAGCAAGACTTGATCAGGTTTATGTCAGAGTGATTTTAAGGAACTATTCTTCCAAGAAGTCCAATTGTAGCACATCCTCAGAACTGAGCATGTCCTCACCCACCATCCTGAGTCTTGGTCCAAGCCTGTTCCCAGTCTGACACGTGTTCCTGGCAATGCTGCCAGGAATTGCAGCAGAACCAGGATCAGGCCCTTTAATATCAGCACACCGGTAAATAAATGTAGATGGAGTGACTAGCTTGTCTCTGAAGGTTAGCTGGGATTTATGTTCTGTTTGGAGATCCAGCTTTAGAGATCTGACTCCCTGGCACGGTTAGTGTGATGTGTTTTTTCTGTGCATGCGCGTGTAAAAGGCGCTTGCCTTTTGTTGTTTATCGAAAGGAGTTTATTAGACATTGCTTATGCAGCATTTTTGTGATCTTGTTGATGAAAGATGCTATATAAACAGGGCTGCATTGGACTGGATTCAGTAAATCTGAGAGCTTGCCAGCAGTTTATTGCTGTTTGACTCCAGTGACCGAGCACCAGCACAGCAGCCAGCCCATGAGTGCAGCTCCTCGCAGCACTGCTCTGGCTCTGCCTTCCCTCCTGAAATGGAATTTATTAGTCTCTATCTCACATGGATACTTGGTAGGAAATTGGAGCTACGAAATGAAGAGTCATGGAAGTTTAAAAAAATCCAAGAGACAGGACAGATGTGCTGTGATTAGTCCTGTACTCTGGCTCACCTTGGGTTAGATAAATAATTGAATGTGAGCCATCAGGAAAACATACTACTTACAGACTTGGAAGGAAATTTGGCTTGCAGTCCTCTAATTGGAAGTCAGAGGTGGTGGAAAAAAAGACTTTTACTTGATTTTTGTACTTTAAATCTCAAAGCAGTGAGTTATTTTAAAACACAGGCTTAATCTTGGATCATTTAAATTGATATTTAGAAGGCTACTTGTTCATAGAAATGACAATATATTTATGAGGATGCGTTATACTTTGCCAGTTCATTAGACCTTTTATTAAATGCAAACAGTGCTATCATTGTATAAAATTCCTTTTTTTCTTCCCATCAGATTTCATACCTGTCAAACATTGACTTGATTCTGCAGAATCCATACCAACTTCACCTGCAAAACTAAACAAAATTATTTTCTTGGTACAATGCCAGCAAATAAAAGAAATTTGTAAGAAAAGAGAGCAAGACAAAGCTGACAGCATGTATATAAAGCTGAGTTTAAGCAGATGAAAACAGTCAAAAGCCTTTTATTTAATCATTCGGCTATTTTTGACATGTTGTCTAGTGATAAACCACTTGAGCATTCCCTTGTGCTAAGAGAAAAACCAACAATGAAATAAAAATCCAAGAAAGAGAGGAACAAAGTACAGTCTAGCACTGAAGGAATCTCATATGTGATTTCCAGGATGATGTTTACATGCATGTAAAATATTCAACAAATGGCTTTTCCAGTGGCAGCCGAGGTCATTACCTTTTTGAAGTTGCGTAACGTTCTCCTGCTGAGAGTTTCCTTCTTTGCTTAGGGGACATTCGCAGGCAGACCTTTATTTGGTAATTTTTGGACACTGGTATGCTAAGTGAGAGACAGGCCCTGATGGTTACCAGTGCCGCCAGTTGGTCTGCGCTGCAGAAAAAGATGCTGATTAGCCTGTGCTTGCTCAGTGCGTTTGCAGCCCTGAGGCTCTGGGTGGGCCAGGGACTGACGAGGGACAACACTGGCTCTGGCCCTGCTGCACAGCATCAGTCAGCTTCCCCAAAAATGTGGAACCTTGGTCTGTGTGGCTCATGCAGAAATGCCAACAGGATCTTTTTGTTTCACTCCACACTGAAAGGGAGGATCACAGAAAACATTTCCAAAGATCTATTTTCTTCCTAAAAGGGAGACAGAAGGCTGAGGTTTAGTTGCCACTTCTTTCTGTGGTGAGCAGAAGCTCATGAGAAATTTTTTTCTGGTGTGGCTACTGTTTTCACACCAACCTCTTTCTCTGCATCCTGGAGCCCTAAAAAAGTCCAAAAGCTATGGTCTCCTGGGAATGCTGATCTGCTGACACAAGGAGATGTGTAGGGGGAATGCTCTGCCTGCCCTGATGTTTGAAACCTCTACTGAACACCTCACCGCATCTCATTTACTTAAGCAAAACCACAAACACCATCACGAAGAGATGTCCTGCACTGTGCCCAGGGAGAACAGACAACCAGGGTGCTCTACAAAAAGAACAGACTTTTTTTTTGGTGGCTGTATTTGCCAGACCTGTGAGGTTTTTCTTTTTGTGCATCTTCCAGTTTCATGCAGGTCAGCACCTCCAAGCCCCACTGATACCTGTGTGAGGTAGATGGCTTCTTCCAACCCTCAAAATATTTTTATTCTCTTCTATAGAGGAATGAGCTTCAAGTGTTCACAAATATTGTGCTCTGCAGGGTCTGTAAACCATCATACTGGTTTGGCAGGTCTCTTCTGAGAAGAAGGAACCACAGTTTATGCTCCATCACCATAAAAATCCCTTTGACCATAAAAAGATGACATGAAACAGCACTTTGAGGGGGAGAGGAGTCAGTTAACAGTAAGGAGCAGCCAAGGAGCGTGTCTGAAAGCTTTCAAGAGCATCAGTCAGGGTCTCCCAGGGTAAGCCCTGGCACGATTCCTTAGAGTCAAGAGAGGTATGTGGCTTTTGCCAGGGGAGGATCTGGTCCCTGGCTTGTGTTCACACAAGAAGAGTCCAGGAACTGTGAATCTTATCAAAGCCTTCCCATTAGCAATGACTGGAATGTGATTTCATTTCTGGTATCTGTCTTAATAGCCAGAGTTGAGCGAAAGAGGAGATAGCAGGGCTTTTTTCTTTTTTTCTCTTAAGAGAAAGAAAACCATTATATGTGGTCAAAACTACTTGACTTAAGTACCTAACAAAAAACAAGGCTTAGATTCAGACAATGCTTTAACCGCTGAAAATTTGATTTCCACAGAAATCAGCTAGTAGGTTGCAGTGATTTGGTCTCAGAGGTCTGAGATTCCGAGGGTTGTTCAAGCAAATCCTTCTCTGATCAGCCAGTTAGGAGAAATAAAGAAGCACAGAGCTACACATAGCAGTCATAGGTGCTGCAGCATTGGAAGACTTCACTGCATTTGGGTTACTCACTCTCAGCTGGGACAATGACAGGAAGGGCTCAGGCTGGCCTTGGACCTTGCATTACACCCAAATGTGAACATAAATTATCTCTTTACAAAACTGTGAAGCAGGACTAAGTCTGGAAATCATGGCAAAGTGTATGCTGAGCAAGTGTCTGCAGGGAGGCCACCCTCTCTTACTCAAGATTTCGGTATGTGTCCCACAGAAAGGCAAACAAAAATAAAGTCCATTGCTTCAGTTTTACACCATGTTGACATAAATCTCTGCATGTGAATTACAGTGAAACTGTGCACAGCTACTGAGCTGCTGCACTTATGCTGCAGATGGGCTTTGTCTGTGTGTGCTTTGGCAGACAAACCTGTCCCTTATTTGGACTTTATCTAGGAGAAAAGTAAGTTTGGGTGTTGTTCTTGTTAGGTTTCTTTTTTGGTGTACCTTGCTGGATTGCGTTTGTAGCTGTCTAATTATTTTTTGTGCATTCATTTCTGTATTTTATATTTGCATTTTTGCTACACTGTGTATTTCTCAAAGCCAGGGTGATGAAAAGGAAACACAATGTAGGCACAATAAGATCTAACAAAGACCCTTTTGTGCAATGCAAAACACCATGCCATGGCCTTTGGTCTTCAGAACACAGCACAATTTCTTCTGAGTTAAAGTTATGATATAGGTTGAAGTAATCCGGTATTTTAAAAAAAAGTTCTCTCCCAATAGGAAATTGGTTTTTTATTAAAGACATTTCTTGAGTGTATTATCATTGCTTTCTACCAGCACCAACTTGGAAGAACAGTGCTGATATATTTAAGTCTGTGTAAGACCTTAAGCATCTCTTTTGCCCCCTAAACTGCAGCTGATCCAACCTTCACAGGTCAGAAAGAGCATTTTGGAGAGGAGGGATTTGACCTGCATGACTAGCTATGGAGTTGCTGCATCTTCCAGTGACGCGACCTCAGTTCTCAGCTGAGCTCTAGAAATTGCCCGTGTGTGCTCTCCTAGCCCCAGTGGGTGGGAGGTAAAGTTCCTCTGCTTGAACTACCTCTGTCTGGGAGGAGTCAGTCTGGAGCTGATTGCCTGTCAGCATTTTAGGGATAAAGTGAGGGCAATATTTTATCCTAAGAACTCACTTTTGGACTCAGTGTAGAGATTTCTGTGTCTGCTTTGCTCCTAGGAGGCAAATATTTCTTAGAGCATACTCTTCTTTTTCTACTTTTGACATCTTCATCAAAAGCTTCCTTAACATATTACATTTAGTCTGAAACCAATCTAAAACTTGTCTTTTTCTTCTCCCCTTTGCATTTCCTCTTTGCCTTCCCTTTTTTCAATCACTAAACGATCATCATGTATCTTTTTCAGCGTGACTCATGGCAGAGTTTTAGAGCTGCCTCTCCAAATCTTCAATAAATGCACGGAGCAGCTGTTGTTATAACCCAAGTCACTGCCATGTTACTGCAGACAGATGCAGGTTAATGATAATTTTAAATGTTTATCCTGTTATTGTTTGCATTTCTGAAGATTTTCAGCAGCTGTAGGACCCTGAGTGACTCCCTCCCCTCTCACAAAGTATATTTATTTTCTGGGTTCAGCATGCCCTGGTTGGTGTCTCCGGCATCGCTGCGGTGTCCCATGCAGAGCAGGAGGTGGGCTGGCGTGATGGCAGCTCTGCGCCAGGTGGAAGCAATTATGGGAAAAAAACATGGTCCTTGCTGGATGAGTTACTGCTGATAGCTGCCAGATAAGCTAACTTAATAAAGCAGTGGCTTAATTAAGCCGCATTCCTCCCGTCTTGCCTCTCGTCCAGCCTGTCTGAAGCGATGCTATCAAGCAGCTACTGCTTTGCGGGATGGGGCAGGGGTGCTGTGCTAGTGCACCCCTGTGTGTCAGGCACGCCGGGGGGCCTGCAGGTGGAGGGACACAGGGGAGCTCCTGGAAAGCTCAGCTTCTCTCTCAGTTCGCAAGGTAATGGGCCACAAAAGCCTAAAATAGAGGCAGATCTGCCACTTGTCTAGTCATGGGTATATTTACTGGTATCAAAAAGTTTGACCCTAAATCCCATCTTCTGGCAGTTAGTGATCCAGAAGCATCTCGACCTCCAGAGCAGAGGGGAAGAGCTCAGTATCTCCCTGCTTCTCCAGCAGCTACCTGCCAGAAAAAGAAAAAAAGGATGACTTGATATTGGGGGTGTCCCTATCACTATGGACTTCCTTGCAGGTAACACAAAAGCTGGATGTTGCAGCGAGTGAAATCATGGTGCCCCAAACCCACTGCCAGTTCGGGCATGTGCCTATTCCTGAGTAAAGACTCCATGAGAATCAAAAGTTGTTATGCTTTTAATTGCTGAAAATTTAAAAGCTGTAACAGATAACAGTCTGCCAGAAGCTGCTTCTTTTGTAAACCATATTTGAAGTTAACAAAACAGCTTAATTTCCCCTGAGATCCAGGTTTTAGCGGTGGAGCCTCTTATACAGCCATGTGTTTGTGTTTCATGGATGGTGACATGTACAGCTGCATAGCAACCACCTTGCTGAAAGTTATCCAGTAGCTAAAATTATCAGTAGGAACCCCCTCTCATTATGTACAACGAGATTGCTGCTGTGCAACATTGATTAGACATGTCAGCCTGGACCTGGACGTCTGAAAATGAGTGTTGCTATTAAAATGCCTTTGCTAATGCTCATGTGTCCATCATTTTGACAGATTTCACTTTAAGAATGTAGAAAGCTAAAGCATGCAGGAGTCCCAGGGTTGCAATGTAACATTTAGAGAAGCAGGTATTGTGTTGTATTTCCTTTGCATTAACCCTGAAGTAGCAGTTTCCCTGGCAAAATCGTGCTGATGTCTCAAGACTGCTGTTAAGTACAGGCTGCACTGATGCAGAGACCTGTAACTTTTGATTGGGAAGATATTATCATGGGGAATTGGTTTCTGAAATGTGGTCTGAAGGCAGGGCATCCCTCTTCTAAAACACTTCTTTAAGTATGATTTAAAATTTTTACAATGCAGAAAAATCTTCACATATTTAGGGAAGATGTTTCAAAACCTCTTTACCAGTAAGGCTTGGGAAAATACAAGCAGAGATTTGAGAGGGAGACTGAAAACAAGGAAATGGTTTCTCAAAACCATCTCATCCCGCTGAGGAAGTCATTGCTGCAAGAAGTCACTGAAGAGAGGGATTTCAGCAAACACTTGGATATCAGCCAGGGGAACATGATTTTCTGGTGGTTTTAAGTGAAAGCTATCCAAGCCTGTGCTTGCTTTGGGGCAATCTCGGGATGCCAGGGCAGTGTTTAATGGCTGTAACTTGGCATGTGGTGTGTTCTCAATGTATGGCTGTGGGAGAAGGGTTTGATCAGGGCAAGTGCTTTGGCTTTTGGGAGAATCCAGTCAGGCGGATAAAACCTCACTTTAGCCACAAGAAAGCCAACGAGCCCAGCCAAAAACCATCACCAGAGAAGCTGAGAGGAGAGAAGCAGCTCCTGCAAGGTTCCCAGCAGGTGATCCCTTACCCAGGAGCAGGCTGTCTCATCATCTGCTGACATGGGTCTAATTGGTCCTAAACCTGAAAATAAGGTGGGAATTCCATGGAGAAAGGTACAAATTATGGAAGCTGCTGCTCCCCATTTATGGCTAGTTCTGGCTGGCACAACCCCACAGGTCAGCATCTCATGGCAGGGATGTGCTCCTCTCCTTGTTCATCTCCAGCTCTCTCAAGGTGGGCTGTATCTTCCAATGAAGAGCAGCTACAAGCAA
>VYXC01003871.1:112874-205608 GCA_013397175.1 Platysteira castanea
CTCTCTTCTTCTGCAGACAGGAAGAGATGAATGTGCTCTTGGAAAGCCATCAGCATGGCTTGCAGCATATGAACAGCCTCCCCGATGCACCTTTGAACTCATTCCTCCTGCATTTGTTTGTCTTGCAGATAAAACTTCACAGCAGTGTTTGGAGAGAAGTCTAATGAGGCACCACTGTTTGCATAACAAAGCAAGGCTTCCTCTTCAGATGTTCAACACTCATTAAGCATAATTTATATTCCATCTAATCTTTAGAAGAGGGTAAAATATGGAGCCGAAGTTTATTTCTGCACTGTTTGGAGTAATGCATTTCTTGTTTTAAGCTGTCAGTTGCAACTGATAGTTGATTTAAATTCAACATAATGATGATTTGTGATGGCTACGTGTTGTCCAGGGGAGTGTCGTGTCGTTGACTGATGTGGCTTTAGCACTCTTCTGCATCAGTTATTGAATCAAAGGAAAAGAGAGAATGGATGGTTTCCCAGTTTTGGAGGTATTTCAGCATATCCACAAGGCATGAAAAAATGTGAATTTGTAAAATACTGAGGGTTTTTTTCACATCAGATTTGTGTATACTTGATATACTAGAGCACTGAACAGCAGTTTTTTCTTTTGCAGCAGTCCTGGTAGTCACCAGCACGGGACCCTTTGAAGGTCACCAGGTCCCTGCAGTGAGTGAGGGTGATAAGAGACATGGACATTTGTAAAGGCTCCTGAGCGTTGCTGGGAGTCCTGGTGACTTAATGTGGTTTGCTGCCTAGAGAGAAAACCAGCAGGTTTAGCTGGATGCTTAAATGTCATTACAGGCCAGTGTGTCAGAAACAATAATTTCTCAGCATTCAGACTTTGTCCATATCATAGGTACATAAAAAGTGTCTGATCCTATTGACTCTACGTTGCAGTTTTGTCCCTCAGACTATGTGAGATACTCTCCCTTGCTCCAGTTGAAATACCCAATATATTTAATTTACCTCCTCCAGGTTTATTAGAAGGTGAGAAATGACTGATAACATTTATCCTCTGTGCACTCCTCACTGACACTTATCCCTTCCTACAGGTTTGTATTGTAATGATGGGTATTTGAAAGCACCCTTCACAGTACCATGAAAATGATGAGCTGAGTTGTGTATTTGGACAGCACCGACCTGTGCTGCACCCGGTCAACAGGAGAACAGGATTTTTGGAAATTACATGGGATGCTGGGTGGGTCGGTGTTGGGGTACTCAGCCCCAGGCTCCTGAGGTGGCTGGACATGCTGCCATGTAAAATCCCTCCTGGACCAGGTGGTTCATTTCCCTGTTGTGCTCTGTAATGCTGAGAGTCCTCCAACTGCAGTGCTCAGGATCCTCGTCTTGTTTGGTTCACCACATCTATGAACCACCAACTGCTACTTTTAAAGGCAGCGCCAATCTACAGAGAACACATTTATTTATTCATTTATTTATTTTATTGTTTTTCAGGAAAAAATGCTGTAAGGGTTATAAGTTTGTTCTTGGACAGTGCATCCCTGAAGGTATGTGATTTCACTGTTCTTACCCATCATGTCCCCATGCATTTGTCTTTCCCCATCTGCCCTGTTCTCCACACTGTCTGTTTGGAAGAGCAACCTGATATAAGCACAGGCCTGGCCATATCTCATGTATCAGTGCGGGGAGGAACTACTTCCCAGAAATTGCTGGGAAAACAAAAAGATCAACAACTTCCAAAATTCTGCTTAGCATGCCAAGCCTTGATCATCCCCTAAGTGCACGTGGCTGCACAGATCCTGTGCCATGACCTGCTGCACTGCAAACAGAGGAACACATTCTGCCCTTGGCAGGGTAGTTGGGAGCACTCTCTGCACCCAGAAGCTTATCTTTCCTGGATGATGGCTTTCCCCCTTTATCCCTTGGATCTGGTACAGCTGACTTGACTTGTCAGTGCACAGGGAGATGAGTGAGTATGTGAGTTAGTCCTGCTTTTAGTTTCTCGTGGGCATGGCTTCTTTTTCACCAGGGGCCAAGGAAGATGCAGATTTAATCAGGGTAGTTCATGCAGCAGTAAAAATGGATCTGATTTGGATGGAACTGGCTCTAAAGCTGTAGGATCACAGGAACTGCCAGGCAGGAGAAAATGCCCAGAGATGACATGCCAATAAACTTTGTCTGCTCCAGAAGGCAGGTTAAGAAGTTGGTCTATGGCAACACATTCTTCTGTTTGATGACATATGGAAAGCCTTGATTTGGTCTGAGAATTTTCCTAGTTTGTGGTGGTGATGTTTTGAAAAAAAAAAAGTGACAAATTAACATACTGGAGAGTCAGATGGTTTTGAATTACAGTCTCCAGCCAAAAGGAATTATAACCCAAACTCTAATCCTGATGGTTTGTTGTGGGTTTGTTGTTGCTGCTGTTGTTTTTATTTGTGTCTTCTTTGCTGCTGGCTAGAAATACCAAACAATAGTTGAGGGGGGAAGCAAAAATAAAAGGGAAACAGATCATGATGCCCCTGTGCCTGGAGGAGCTGTGTAGGGTTTGGGTGAAATCGATGCTCACAGAGAGTTCCTCGTCCCATGGTTTTGCAGTGAGTTCTGTCTCAGCGTGTGTGTTACGGGGTGACAGCTCCAGTGTGAGACAGACACTTGGAGGAGGCACATGTGTGTGTTGGAGTCAGAAGTCTTGAACCCTTTCTGAGTGGAAAGAAGCCAGGACTCTACAGTCTGGCCTCCAGCTTTCCTATGGGTTTAAGAATCTTATATACTGGCTCTTCACTTAATATAATGAATATAGCAGGAGAATTAATAGAAGCAAAAATAAAATGAGAACCATGGCAGTATATTATTTTGACTTCTAATTTTAATCTCTTGAGATGTTAGGTCGTTATGAAAGCAGCTTTTATTATGTGCCCACTGACTTTGTCTAATCCTGTCTTTTAACTGCATTTCAGTAACCTGAGAGTTTCTGCCCCTAATTTAATTCTCTGCTGGCTGCATCTTCTCTCCCTTTGTTTCTCCATTCCCCCTTTTCAGCTTTATCTGTATTTTGCCTGGAATTTCAGAGGCCACGACAATTGCTATAACATTGGAGAGAATCTCAGGCCCTTGGTATAGGGATGAGAAACAAGATTCACAGAAGTATTCGTTTCACTTACTCTGTTACAAGACATCACTTGGCTCCTCACACATTGTTTTGGCATAATCTTGACAGAGTAGCTGTATGAAATCCATATCTCAACACAGCCACATAAATGCATTACAGATGTGAGTTTATTAGAGCACATCTGCACCTTTTAATCCAGTACTGGCACACTGAAACTGTGACAAGTAGTTCCAGCCCTGTCTTGTCTGTGATTTAGCAGTGGCTGCAGGGAGGAGGATTGACAGAGGTATAGGTCCTCCCTTGTCCACCCTTTTATAGCTGTCTTGGGACACCAATCTCCTTCTGGGACAGCTGTTCCTTAAACAGACTCTTTCCCAAAGGCTTGTGTCTTTGTCCACATCCATTATTGGTTTTTGTCCTGTTATTTTTCATCTACCTTTGAAAAGGAACAGAAATCAGTGTAGTACAGTATGAGTCTATGCCTCCAGGTTCTGCATTTCATTTGTTTTGTACTCACTTTCTCGCTGTGGCTTTCAGCTGCAGGACCAGGGAGCAATGATCCTCAGGAAACACTGCGTGGAGTTACTTCCATATGTCTGATTTTCTCTGTAACATCTCTTCCTGCTCCACCTGTTCAGCAAAGGGGTCAGCAAACAGCTCCTCACTTTTTTCTCCTGTGTGATCTCCTTTTTCTTTGCTTTGGAGACTCACAGCTCCAGCCAAGTCCAATCTCGGGTCCTGTCTCATGGCATGAGCAAAGAAGGGACAGATGCAGTACATCTGCTGTTTAGTTTGGAGACCATCCTTCCTATGACTGGTTTGTTACCTGAGTTGGCTGTGGATGAATTCAGAGTAAAATACTCTATTGCAGGCCAGCTGTAGTCAGATCTGCTTTTTCCTTACTAATGTTGTTTCAAAAATTTCCTTGGTACAACTTTCCATGCTGCATTGTCATTTCTGAGTTCATTGAAACATATGTGGAGACATTTGTTATTCTGCTTTGGCTTTTGCATTTTCCTAAAGTCTAGAACAGCATGATCCTTGTTTTATGGTTTTGATTCATCCTCAAACCACAATTACTGGTCTGAGCTGACAAACAAGGGATTTGAGCACAGGAGGGAATGTGCATCCCCAGTTCTGCAGAGCACACACAGGTGGTGCAGCAGCTTTTGCCTAATTTCACCCCAGTTGAGAGAACTGTTTCTAGGGAAGTCATGTTACCTGGGACCAAAGCTCTGGGAACACAGCTCTGGGACCTGGGACCTGCCTACAACCCGTGTGTGATAGGGGTTGACAGTGTGGGATCACCAGCAGGGATATTTGTACTTCCTGGACCCTTCCCCAGCTTTGTGTGAAAGTAAATGAGGCAATGGATGGAGCTGTGCTGAGGTGGACATGAAAACCATGTTCAAAGACTGGTTACATTAAATATGGCAACAGATGGATAAAAAGACGTGGCATTGTTTAGTCTAGGGAAAAGGAGGCTGAGGGGAGATGTGATAACAGTTTTTAGGTATGTGAAAACTTGCTGCAAGGGGGAAAGTAAACTGTTCTTTATGGTTCAGAACAGGACAAAAATAATGGGCGTAAGTGGCTGTAAGGGGAGTTTGGATTAGATATGAGTAAAAAGCTTTCTGTCTGCAAGGATATTTCATCTTGGGATTAGACTACATGGCGGGCCATATCCATTCCTCAGGGAAAAGCAAAACTAGGAAAAGTTTATGCAAAGCTGCTCCTGCTTGTGATGGGAGATGGTTCCTTCTAGCATTGGGGTTTTTTTATTTTACTAGGACAGATCTACTCACGGAAGCACAAGGAAGCCAGAGCTTGTTTTACCTCTGCTCTGAAGAGAGGAACACAGCACAGGCCAAGTCCAGCACCTCAGTGGGTACACTGGCTAAGGAGCAGGCATGTTCACCCCTACGCTGGACCTACCATCCTGTTCCCACTCTGATTCTGTTTCAGTGGAAAACAAAAATTGCAACCATGCCCAGGAAAAACACCAGCAATGCTTTATAGTTGGGACTGTTTAGTAGTGCCAAATGTAACAGGAATTTACAGCCTAGCATCACCTAAAGAGTCCAAGCTACCCCAGACTGACCAGTTTGAAAGCAAGAGCTATGTTTTCCTTTCATGGCTCTGCACTGTTTGACCCTGGTTACTGTGGGAGGTCCTAGCATTGCCATTCACCACCACAGCACCCTGGGCAGACTTCAAGTTGTGAAGCAGCAAGGAAAGAAAGGATGCCTGTTATTCAGGAGGTGACAAGCAGAATGCTTGGCACTGTTACAGTAGTGTGTCTTTTACAATAGTACGTTTGTGTCTAAGGGGCTCTGGTGTGAGATACAGCATCTTGTGAAGTCTCATTTTGTGCTTTTCTGTACACTGGCACACTGTCACTTTTAACCTCAGTGCTACACATGTGCTCTATTTACTTTGTACAGAAAATGTGTTTTCGTTTGCTTTACCATCTCTTAGCTCATTTTAGTTGTTTGGAACAATTGTCATATTCAGAGGTATCTGCTAGTCATTAGGGTGAGTCAATAATGAGTTTCAAAGATGGATATGGAAATAGTGCTTTGCTGGGAACTCGCTTGAACCACTTAGATTTTGTTTGGGCGTGTTTGGTCTGGAGCATGGATGAGATATTTCTGCTGTGGCCCTCCATACCCAGTCACTGGATTGTCACAGCCACCTGGATGTTCTCTGCAGGGTGATATTCTATGAAATGGTCACAGGAACTGCTGCTTGTTTCGGTGTAAAACCTGACCTTGGGCGGGGTGTGCCTGAGCTGGTTTTGAGACGAAATGCCTCTTCATCTCCTGGTGTCTCCTGGCAGATATTCGCACTGGTACTGCAAAACCCTCACACCCGTGGCTGGGAGCTGTCCTTCTCCCCCCAGCCCTGTCACCAGCACCACACCAGGGGTCAAATCCAGCCCCTGGCCAGACAGAGATGCGGGTCAGACCCTGCTGTGCTCTGGTGTCCATTCCTGAGATTTCAGCTCTGCTGCTACATAGCAGTGAAATTAGAAACAGATTTTCCCTCCTTTGGGTTTCAAACAGGGTCTTCAGTCTTTTGGGATTTCCCTGACATACCCTAATCTGCACACTGCTGTTATTAAGAGAGATGATGGGTTTGTAACAATGCATTCTTTGCTGGAAGGGTTATATCTGACTTTGAACAATTAACATGTGATGTAATTAACTTTTCCTTGTGATATACTTTCTGCCTGGCTTTGGCAGTTAGCCTCATGTTTTTTCACAGTATTCTGCATAGGAAATGTTGCTATCATATTGAAAAATCTATTGAAGAAAATGAAAAAAGTTTTAGGTAATTTAATATTTCTGTGAGAAGAATTCTTAAAATCCGCCAACTGCAAAAGTGAGCCTTGCTTAAAATACAACTTTAAGAAATAGTCTAACTACTGTAAAGTTGTGAGTAGCAATTACAGTTTTGATATATTCCTTTGCTTATGTCTCATGAATGTTTTATATCTAGGTTCCTTCACTCCTTAAAAACAATGTAACTCAACTTTATGTTAATTAGCAGAGAGGTGAAATGTTTGCTGTTGAAATATCACCCATCTACTGCCTTTGGCATTTTTCCTAACCATGTTTTTCTTTCCCTTAGACTACGATGTCTGTGCTGAAGCTCCCTGCGAACAGCAGTGCACAGATAATTTTGGGCGAGTCCTATGCACTTGCTATCCTGGATACCGCTATGATCGGGAGAGGCACAGGAACAGAGAGAAGCCTTACTGCCTGGGTGGGTAGATGAGCATGTTGAGCACATGCCTGGTTAATGATTTATCCTGCTCCCTTGGGTCTTTTAGGAGTCAGTTTGGATCTGAAACCTTTCTTACTCTCAATATTATTAAAGAAGAAATGTGGAGATTAACTATGTTAAGAATTGACAGATCTAGATTCCATTGAAATGATCTAATTCCCCTGAAATTATTAGGAGGTATTACCTACAACAACACATACATACCCAAACACTTTGAAGTGTTGGGCTGATGTAATTATTCCTTTAATTCCTCCTGCAAGTTGTGAGCCATATTTGCTGAATATTGAAGCATTATCACCAATTCTAATTATGAAAACTAATCCTTGAGATTTAATTGACATGGAAAGTATATCATTCAGGACTGATCATTTACATGTGGTCCTGCTCTGGTTAGTCCTGCCCTGCCCTGTGTGGTTTGCCATGACGGGGAGCCAAGGTCTGCAGGACTGAGCTTTGCTTGTGAGCTTTTCAATGCAAGGAGAATGTCGAGCAATGTTCAGTAATAAAATGCCAGGTGTTTTAGTAACTATAATAGTGCAGCTTGCCCAGAGCTCCAGACCAAAGGCTCCAGTGGTGCTGCAATTACTTGTTTGTTTAACCACAAAATCTCTATTTACCTCTAAAGGAAGTATTTTCTTGAATTTGAGGTCTGATACCTCCAGCTACAGGACATTTTAAACTTTTGCTTCTCTCCAGATATCGACGAGTGTGCCACGAGCAACGGGACACTGTGTTCTCAGATCTGTGTCAACACCTTGGGCAGCTACAGGTGCGAGTGTCACGAAGGCTACGTCCGGGAGGAGGATGGCAGGACATGCACCAAAGGAGACAAAGGCAGGTGCTAGTGCAGGTTAAATGTCCTGGGCCAAATGGACATCTAAAGAGCTGGTCTGTCATGAAAAGGAGCTGCTCCCAGCATTCCACTTGGAGCTGGGGGTCCAAAGATGGGACGTAGCTGATGCTCCTGGAGGAGCCGGGCTGTTTGCTGGGCACCTGAGCACCTGTGGAGCAGCCTTACCACACTCTCTACTCTAATGCACAAGTTCACTGGAGGATGTGGAAGGCATCTTCCCCTATAGAGGCAGAATGGCTGAATAGTGAACTTCGCATTACAGATTCAGTTAGATCATTTATGCTGGATCCAGTTGCTAAAAGTTGTGTTTTGCTTCGATACCAACCTGGATTATACTTTTTTTGTGGTCCAGAGATAAGGAGACATAGGGAAAAATATCAGCAGATGATGAGCCCTAAAAACTTTCATTAATTTCACCTGTTAATTAAATAATCTCAGTAACTTTAATTTGTATTTACATGCCCATATCTGAGATTACCTGGGTTGGATGGCTAGCACCCCTTGACCCTCAGAGGCTCAGAAAATGTGGGCCTGGGAGTCCAACACACTTCTGAAGCATTGCTTAAATCAATTTCTAAATTACATTGACTAAGACCAAATGCTGATGACCTTCAATTAGTTTGTGTGTCCTGTGGCTGGGGTCAGATTTTTTTTCTTTCTTTTTTTTTTCTTTTTTGAAAATGCAATATTATGGGAAAGGGGTAACAGTAAGGGCTTGTTCTTGCATTTCACTGTTGGTTCAAAGTGTATACATATGCTGTGTATAAAAGATTTTAAAGGTTTTGACCTCATCCCAGTTATTAAATTACAGCATTTAGAATATTACAGATTAAATACTGACATGAAAATTTTAAAAGGAAGAAGGAAAAGAACAGTGCTATGAAAAAACTCCAACAACTTTTGATGAATGATGACTTACCACAGGTTCATCAATTAATGCCTGAACGTGATATCACAGGGTGATGCAAATCCCACTGGATGGCCAGAGCAATTTATAATTTTGATTTTCATCTGAAAATGTGTAACTGGAGCCACTCCATTAACTTTTATTGTTCCTTGTAATTTTAAAATATTTTTTTTTTCCTTATGTGTGTGTGTGTGTGTGACATAAAGGAAAGAGATATAACCTAGATAATCCCCTTACAAATGGGGGGGGGGGTTTAACTTTTCCTCTGGGTAGTTCAGATTTCTTGATACAGTAATGTCCAAAGCATTCAGGATAACCAACCATTCAAAACATTCAAGGCCGTGGAAATAATTCTACTGTTTGAAAACCACCATTTTTACACTGAACGTACATGGTGCCTAAAAATGTCAGTTCCAGCAGATAACATGGAATGAAATCCCCACCATCTCTCCATATATCTCCCAAATCAGCTGTGCGAAGTAACGAATGATACTTTCTGCTCAGTTACCCCGCTGCAGTTCCACATAAATGCTGCGAATTTTCAGACCTCTGGTGAAAATGAGAGCTGTGTCCGTGGCTCATTCCAAGGAAAAGCGTTGTGTAAGGAGCCGGCTGTAGCGATGCTCCACCCCGCGGCCAGCCCCAGCCCTGCACTGCATCCGTGCCGGAGCTTCCTAGTTAAACAGATCGTTTGCTCTTCATCGTAGCCAGAACGCTCACGTTTTATTTTAAAATCTTGTGTGAGAGGCTAAAACACATGTACGCCTCTCCATCTCTAACGAGGTTGCATGTTTTCCGGGATATACAGCCACGTCTTCATTGTTCCACGCCCGAAGGATGCAATTCGGAAAATTTTTGGCTCTGTAAGTGGCTTGACAGAGAGCTTTGGGTTGGTTAGTGGACACAAGAATAGGGAGCACTTTTTCTTGCGTCCACAGTCCTGTTTGATGGAGACAATGCAGCTACCCATGCAGAAGCAGGCAGATGAAACCATCTCAGCAGGCTGAGCCCAGATAATACAACACAGATGATCGGCTCAACAGCCTCCATGCGAAGACCGCCCACAGCAGAGCTCCCGCAGAGCTCTCCCCTGCCAACATCTCCTCCTCTTCCAGCACCAGCGCGGCACAGCCTCTGAGCCCGTACACAAAGAAAACACATCACTCCCCCAAGCAGATCTCTTACCAGTAGGTGCCACAGGGCTCACCAGTATCTCGCCAAGATTAAAGGACCCCCATCAGGACAGCAACGTCATGCATGAGCTAGACTTCGCGTTCTGGGAAACCTTTATAAAAATGGGGCTGGTTTAAGCCTTCTTCAAAATAATTTCAGTTTCCTTGTGTAGGTCTGTGCAATGGAAATAGGTTATGAAAGTGCCTTGCTGACCCTGCTAGGTGACCTCGGTTTCTGCCCCATGCGTTGGTGGCTCCATCCAACCGCCTTTTGCCCCCGCTGGCCTGTCCTAGGTGATTTCTGGCTTTATCCATGCTTTATTCTGACTTTACTCATAGTTTGGTCCTGATACAGGGTTGGATGGGATGGGGGTAGAGCGAATGTTTGATGGATGACTCCTTTCCTGGGCAAATCATCACCTCTGTCTGGTATGAGTTAGGGGGATTCCACCTCTCTCCTGGGATGCAGCTCATGCTTACTCATGTGAGGATGTTGGACTTCTTCCTCCGACAAGTCAATCCAACAGGATTTGCAGAAATCTCACTGGTATGACATTTCCCAAACATTAGCTGATCCCCCCAGCATTCATCTCCATGGATTGTTACAGGCCTGTTTTATCTGTAGTTGTCAGCCCCGTGTGCCACATCCTTCTGGAAGATAAACTGGGTTTTATAATGAAACACGAGGCCAAATTCACTGCTTCTTAATCTGCATACAATTCCACTGATTCTGGTGGGATTGCATTAGGTTTCCAATAGCAGAGACCCTGGCAGTCTCTCCCTATGACTGTGTGTTGCTTTCAGCAACATTTCTTAACACAATGATAGAACTCATTTGGTGAGATAGCTATTAAAAGAAAATTTTGTTGAAACTAGTACAAAACCCAGACTTTATTGGTCTTTGAAAAAGAAAAAAAAAAAAANAAAAAAAAGAAGGCTTTTTTTCTTTCTTTCCTAAAGGCTCCATATACATGTGTCTGTAACTCCTACACAGGTCCAAAAATGGGCATGTCAAGACACTGGGTTTTTCTAAAGGAAGATGAAAAATTGGAGAGGGAGGAAGAACTCCACAAAACTAACTTGTGGTCAAGAGGAAATTTATTTTACAGAGATGTCATGAGGTGTCTTCATTACAGCACATCAATTCCCTCTTAAGGAAAAAAAGCCCTGCACAGTGCAGATTATTTCATGTACAAGAGAAAACTTTATGGGGAAAGAGGTTTTGGAGGAAGTCAAAGGCAAAATGATTAGCACTAGGAATACAGGAGAGAAGAATGAAAGCAGCAAATGCTGTGTATTCTGGTACCTTCACAAAAATGTTGGAGTTTCTCTGGGAGGTCTTGTGGCTAAATAGTCTTGGATCCAGCATAGATGAAATTTGGTGAAGTTCTATTCTGTGTTGTGTAGAATCCATTGGAAAACACCAAGTAGTACCATGTGGCCTTAAATATTTGACTCATCCGAACACTGTACAGAAAGCCGTTCAGGTACTAAACCTGTGCTGGGGAAAGAGCTGGGAAGCTCAAACAGCAGTGTGTGCTTGATGCCATGAAAAACGTAAATAATATGTGTAATATTGTGTGTACATACGTACGTGTAATATAAATGGTAAATAATATGTGTAAGACTGTTGGAGTGCAGCCGTGAGAACAGGCAGTTCATGACTGGGAGGAAAACCCAAGTCTTTGTGCCCCAATTTTCCCATCAGTTCAGAACTAATACCAGTCTTAATGGTCCTGGTCATTCCAGCACCTCGCCCTTACAGCTCTCTCCTAACTGATTAGCAGATAAGTGAGACAAATTTTTGTCTTCTAAAATCCATCATACCTGATATGTCATTATATCCAACAGACTAAATATACTGAAAATCAGTTTTTCGTAAATATGTGCATAAGTGGTCCATAGATGACCATCAGATGGATGCAGTCTTCCTTGCTGGACTCTGCAAATATTTAAGATCAAGTAGCACATAATATTTTTAATACTAGAGACTTCAAGGTTAATTTAAAAAGATGCAGATATTTGAAAATCAATACACATTTTCAAAAAGATGAAGGTCATTTAAGGGTGTGTCCAAGAGAGAAGTGTAACACAGTAATTCAGCGCATTGCAGTTGATCCTTTTGGAAGATTTTGAAGATTCCCTGGCTTTAACCAGGAGAACCTGCAGAGTTTTTCCATTGCAGGTCATGCTCTGAAAGGTCGGTGCTCCAACATGCCCAACAACCCTCCCAGGTAACATCATACAAGGCCACACATCATATACAGAGCTGCAATACACTTGATATTTCTCAGCAATGTTGAAGTGAAAAAAACTCACCTAGAGTTTGCCAGTATGTGTCACCCTGTGGTTTGGAAACCAGATTTGTCTTTAAGCAGACATCTGTTACAACAATGCTTGTTTGCTTGCAATGCAGAACTGCTTGACTGTGTATGGTACTGGGAAAAGGACAAAAATAACATTTGCAGCATCTCTCACAGTTTGAATAATTTAATGGATTCTTGAAAAGATCCCATTCGTGCATAGTATCAACAGATGTGACCCTTCCTCTTGTGAGGATTTAAATCCCTGTCATTAATCTCAATCCCCATCTCTGCTCAGGCTGATTCCATCACACGGAGAATAACCTGTGATGATAAAGAGCAGTTTGTGCAAAATGAGTGAAATAAGCATATTGTGAGGGATTTTACTGTAATTTATAGCATATGAAAATTTGCCCTTCAGGGGACTGTAAATCAGTTCAGATCTATGGGGTTAGTCTACCCTAAACAAAAAGATAAAAGAAAGGGTGTGAACTTTTCCAGGTATTAAAAAAATGAATTCTTTGGGGATTTTTAACTGGAAACAGCTGCCTTAAAAATGTGCTCAGAACTGTCCTTGCAAAGTTTCTCAGCCTTACATAGAAAGTCACAGTCAAAGATTTAATAATGGCAAGTTTATCTTCTCTTTTCACAGTCTGGGGAAATGTAACAACCTTCAAGTTACTTTTGCCATCACTTTATGAATATCTTTTCTTTGGATCTTTATATTTATAGTGGAAACTACTTTCTTGCAGCTGGGCTTCCTGAGAAATCTGAAAATGTGGCAAAACCAGGGACATGCTGTGCCTCCTGCAAGGAATTCCATCAAATAAAGCAGACGGTTTTACAGCTGAAGCAAAAGGTATGAACACTGACCAGTCATGTCTTTACCAGACCTGCATGTTTTACAACAACTGAAATTAATTTCAGTGTTTGGACCTGTCACTGACACGTGGTTCTTGTACATACAAAGAGGATGGAAATGTATTTTATAATCATGTAGGAATGGCATCTCTCCCTTATGCTTCTGTATGACTTGTAAGTAGATTGCTCCAAAAGTTCATGGAGCTGTGTTACCAAGCTCAGAGTAACAGAGTCTGGCAAACACCCATCCCAGGCTGAGCCCAGGTTTCTTGGCAATCTGTGCTGGCCTGAGCTTTTCATTCACTATGAACACACGGGATTTTGGACATGATCCACCTTCAGAGTAAGCAGGTGCAAGACATTTCATAGATGCGGGAACATAATTTTGCATTAATAGGGTGCTGGTACAGGATTCTTGCCAAATAGGTGTGGGAGTGAACAAAACATCACTAGCTTTAAATATGACTTTCCTTTTGAAAAAGAAAAACCTTCGGTCACAATTTTTTTTTTTGTCTTTTCGTGTTTCCTTGCAAGTAGAGAATAGTGCATTTAGGAATTTCCCCTGGGCTTTAATTGCTCCTATATGTAGCTTCCTTTTGCACTTTAGTAGGATTGAAATAATGCAAAAACTCAGCCTCAGATTTGGAGAGCCATATGCAGGGATGCAGGTGTAAGGCCTTTTCCAGTGACATCTGCTTTGAACACTGAGGTTCTCTCAAATTGAAACTCTCTGTAGGAATATTCTCCACAATTCCTGCTGACAGACTGTAATTATTTCACCCAGCAGACTCAATTAATTTCATTCCATTGTGTCAAAACACAATTTGGTGTATTCACTTACTGCATTCGATGTTACTCATTTAATATTAGGAAGAAAGGAATCTACTTCATTACAGTGAAATTCACTGAGGCTGGAGATACTCTTTATCTCTAAAATCTCAAAACATCACGTGTCCATTCTGAATCAGTATGAACACAGATGTGGATGTGACAGAATTCCATGTGTGATGTAAATTCTTTTATTCAAAAAACAGTAGCAGAGAGGTTAAAAAAAGGATCCATGCTTTTGAATGGTTGTTTCTCCAGCTGTTGTCCATGATGCTGAGCAGGCTCACACTGACCTCCAGGGGACGACCTGGGGGTCACATTGTTTGCTGCAAGAACTAATTGATAGAATTAATGGAAGTTTTCTGTGTCTAACTTCTGCTGTTAGATGTTTGTGTTCAAAGCTCATTCCAGAAAAACTCAGACAATTGATACCTGTGCATTGTGGGCATTTGCACAGTAGCTGTGGACAAATTAAACAGCTCACTCTTGCTTCACAGCTAAGTCCTGTCATAGTCCATAACTTAATTTTTCCCCCAGTATCTTCCTAGTGAGACTCAATCTATTTGGCATCCTCGGAGGGAACCCACTGGGTTGTGCTTCACAGAGAAGGAGCTGGAAGAGAAGGTTCCCAATGCCCTCAGCAACTTTTACCCCACAGAGAGGAGAGCTTTTGTCTACGCTGAGTGGAGATCTGGCCCCACGGTGCTTCTCTGCCCAGGGAGACATCAACCCTCATGTTTCACCAGCCACTCCCTGTGGCCAAGTTCTTCTGGGGAGGATGCCTCTCAATAGCTGTGGTTAAAGCTGTTCTGTTTTGCATAGAAAAGTTCATTTCTGTCTGCCAGGGGGACAGTTTATGAAATGAGTCCTCAGTCTTGTGGTTAAGGCTTTCAGATTTTATGAACTTTATTCAAAATTGTGGTTAGCAGAAAAACCTGTCATCCAATGAGATGTATTGTCCTGATAGACTAGAGGTCTGTGGGCACTCCTAGGTTGATCTAAGACCTTGATGAAAGGAAGACGAGTGGAAAGCTTAAAAACTGGGGGGAAAATATCTGGCATGCTGACACACAGCTAACAATTAAAAAAAAACCAAACAAGTAAGTTTGATCCTATTGCACAGATGTGTTTAAACATCTTAATTAGAAAGCCATGTTCCACATCAGTCCTGACAAGCACTGCCCAATTTTCTAAACCACAGACCTCCTAGAAACTATGCATAAATCCAAATACAGCATGCAAGACAGCACATGGAAGTCTTGTTTCTAGAACAGTCTTTCCTTAAAATTTACCCTTGCTAATATCTGCATACACATGGAAAAAACCCCATTGTCTTCCAAGGGCCATTAGGATTTGGAGCTGTAGATGGAGGAAGCAAAGGTCACCCTGGACAAGGATCCTGGTTCAGCTAAAAGGTGAAAGAGAAATTAGGCCAGTGAGTATAGCCAATACCTAAGAGGATGTGAGTCAACAACAAAAACACATGGTTTGGCCCAGTGCATGTAACAACCATTTTCTGGCCAGAAGATATCAAAGAGCAGTGAGCTAGACCAGAGCCTGGGTATTTTGGCACCCCTACTGTATGCTTCAAGTCGAGCTGACTCAGTGGGGAAGCATGCATAGACGCTTTCACAGCAGCTATGTGATTTCTTTTCTAACTTAGTTGTTACAACAGCCTTGCTGGCAGGAACAAGTAAATATTTAAGCATCAGAAAAGAATACACTTCCAAATCCTCTTCTTGATGAGTCTTTGCCACTAAATGCATCTTTTTACTCCAGTCTGACCATTTTCAGTATAACCTGAAGAGGATTCATGGCTGGGTCCATGTACTAAGTAGCATCTATTTATCAACTGATATAGCAATAGATCTCCAGAATGAGATATGTTGAGAAACTTGCACAAAAAGCTGAAAAGAGGACTTCAACTAATCTGTCAGTCAATTGTGGCCACCCCTAGGAAGAAGCACTCACTGATGACACTTTAAAAATTTTCACAAAAACTACCTTAAAAACATGATACTCTCAGGTAGCCACAGGATTTGACTTTGTGTCTCGATTTTAGCATGGCAGCATTGGCACCGCAGAGTCCTTGGTTGATTTGTGTCATGTAGTGAAAGTTTTGCAGCATGATGGTCCTTGCACTCCTTTCCTTTGTATCCAGCCTGGAACCTGCTCTGGACAGCATGGACACACCTCCTGGAAACAAAACTTTGCAGACCAGAGCCAGTCAGTAGACCTTCCCATGCTGGTCCCTGGCCAATGAGGGTGTGAGAGCCCCCAGCTACTGATTTTTCCTCTTCAGCCCCAGGGGTAGGGTGCTGTGACCCACAGAGTAGCCCTTTATCTTCAGTAGCCCCCCAGTTTGGTCTGTGCTGCTTTGGCTGGGAAGTCGGCTGAGAAAGCTGCAGGGTCACTGCTAAACAATGCAAACGTTTTCCTTTGAAAAAGCAGAGATGACAGCTCACCCCAGAGCCATAGGTGTGCTGAATCCCCATTTTCTGTGTGAAAAGCAGATTTGTAGAAATGAGCATATAAGAAACGCCCTTTGGGAGTTCTGTGAAAATATGACCTCATCCAGCCACTGATTTCTGCAGGGGTGGAGTGAATCTATCAAATTCTTCTAAGACTTACATCATAATGCTTAATTTGCCGATAGTGCAGTCATCTTGTCTTTGGAACTGCAATGCTCTCTAAAACCTAACTCACAAATGGCTGATAAATCCTTGTGTTCCTGTCATCACATTTTGAGTTCCAGCCTCAAAAATCAAACTAGTGTTTTGAAAATGCCACCAGGAACTATCTCAGCATTTCCAACTTTTTTTTTCCTGGCTTTTTTTTCTTCAAAATTGTTCTATGCATTCAACCCCAATTTAGAGGTAGCTCTGGCTGCCTTTAAATTATATTCCTTAAGCAATAACTTGTTTGCCAAAGGAAATTTGCCCAGTTCAAATAGGTACTGCAGGTGCATAACGCTGGGTTTTTTCCCTGTGCACTACAAACATTAGGTTTGCAGAAGTGGCAGAAGAATGTATGTCAAGTAATTACAGAAACATGTAGGAGTCTTGAGAACAGCCCAGCTCAGAGAACTCCAAATAGCTGATGAAAAGCTTTGTCAGATAGCAGGAATCATCATCTATTTTACTTAATGCAGCTCTCCCAGGCAAGTGTTGCAGAATTCAGCATCAAATTATCCGGTGAGCCAAATCCATTCAAGAAGAAACAAAGCTCACCCAGGGGTAGGTCTGCACTGGTATTGCTGAAATAGTTCTTCAGTTCCTTTTGGCAGAGCAAAATCCCTAAGTCTGCATGCAGCTACTCATCACTAATAAACTTCTTTCCTCCTTGCAGACCAGCCTCCTGGCTTGTTGTGTCCCTTCAGCTGCCTCTGGAGAGACGAAATATTTGCAGAATATTTCTAAATAAGTTTAATTTTTAAATATATTCAACTGGATATATGAATGTTTCATGGATAATTAAACATGTAATGGATAATGACACTTTAAACTATAGTGTGCAATTCTCTTTACATTCTCACTTACTTTATCTTTGTGTCTCTGTGCAAAGCAGATCCAGATCACTGTTTGGTTAAATAGTGTGGTTACTTTCTCGGGCCAGATTCACAAAGGATCTGGAGTTTTCATTAAAACCTATGGAATGTTAGTGGCTTGTGCAGCAATTCAGAACTTAAATATCCGAGCAAATATTGCCCTGAGAAAAGGCAGTAAAAGAATAGAAGAAACTTCAAATAAGGAAAAATAATTTTCATGAGAAGCAGTAATGAGACTCCAGTTCTTCAGAACTTGTTGCTGTATCTCTCCTGAATTTCTCCAGTCCTGGGTTGGATTGGCTTGCTGTATTTCCACAGTGACTTGAAAAGTGAACAGGCTCACAGAGTAAGAATGTTTTTTCTGTTTATACCAATGAAGGATATGAATAAACACTTTGTATTTTCCTGAAATATTTAAAAAGCTGTTTGTTCACATGAAAGCTTGAATAAGAATGTGATTTATCAGGCTGAACAGCAAAGGTCTTACATAGATTTTTTTGTTGTTGTTGTTTTGGCAGGTTGCTTTGCTGCCAAATAATGCTGCTGATCTTAGCAAGCAAATCACTGGTGAAAAAGTGCTTGCCTCTAATGCATATATCCCTGGCCCCCCAGGCCAGCCTGGCCAACCAGGTCCTCCAGGTACGACAAGAGGGATGTGAGTGTGCAGTAGTGCTAGGACTAAAGTAAACTTTAGTCTTCCAGTGTGATCTGATTCCCTATGTTTCACATTTTGATTGATATATTATGTTTATATTTGTGCTGAATTTAAAAAAACCTTTATGGCTGTTATGGTCAGCCTCTGCCGATTGTCTGACATCATCCATTGTGATTCCATGTGTTTCTTGTCATGCAAGCTGTGTTTGTCCTGTATGTGTTAAATTTCTCCCTCTCCCTGGGATATCTCACCTGCCTCAGTTGTCATTTCCTGTATTTTAACCCTGTCTTAAAAGACTCTCCGTTTCATTTCAGGAATATCTATTGCTTTAGCTCACTATTAGTAGAGGAGAAAACGTGCTTTCAGTTTGTGGGAGTTTGTGCCAACTCTTTTATTTTTCCTTGTCTGATTTGCAATGTTTCATCTGCTGGTTTTGTGTCGTACTCCAGATTCAAAGGAATCTGAAAAGAAAAGTAAAACTCCACTCACACCTTCTCTGCTAAGTTATAGATTGAAACAATGTGAAAAACAGAGGTCCTAAAGCTCAAACTTAATCCAGACATCTTGCACCTGGCAGCCAGCAATACTCAAAACTTTGCAAATTCTGTTGAATGCTGATCTAATTTTGGGTTAGCAATAAATACAAGGAATTTTAGCACTGTGCTGGATTTCAGAAGGATTCTTTTGGAGGACTGGCAAATATTCCTTATGAGATTTGATTTACTCCCTCCTGAACTGCACCCCACCCTCCCATTTATACCCCCTTTTGCAGTCTTGCTTTGTTTTCTGTGTCTTCATCTCATTTTCCCAGAGGATGAGTATCTTCAGTCTTGAGTTTATCTGAAGTGCAAGGACACTATGTTTAGAGGTTCTGCAACAGACTTTGAAAGGCTCAGTGGGTTGCTTTGCAATCCCTCCAAGGTAGGCCTGACCCTGCAGGTCTCCCACCCACTGGGTTTCCGCATGACTGAGCTGTCCGAGGTGCTGTAGAACTCTGCTCCCCCTGAAACCACCACTGCTCACCTCCCCTGCTGCCCCTCCTCAGGAAGAGTCCCAGGGAGTCATCACTGAACTTGAGTTGTCTCCTTTAGAAAATCCTAACTGTACATTTTCAGGCCTGCTCAGTCCTTTTTACTCTGTGCCTTTTATTCTCTATGTCTTTCATGTGCCCTCAGTATGAAGAGAAGTGTTTCCCCCACTCATCATGAGGTGTTTCACCTAGTGACATTTTAATGGTCTTTATTGTCTGCAAGTGTTGTTTCAGGTGCCTGATTTTCTGGTTAATGTTTCCTAGTGTCTCTCTTGAGCTAAACATATGTTTTGTTGCCTGAATGCTTCCTAAGAAGTAGCATGCTCTGCTGAACCAGCAGAAGCTGAAGACGATATAGAGCAAAATGGAAGAACAGAGCCTCTTCTGCCCCTAACACACTGGCTATTGCACTGGGCAAAAGAGAGGTGCAGCCTCCCATTGCAAAGGGCTTGCTTGTGTCAGTCATGTAGATGCCCATGACCCAAAATTCCCATGAGTTTTCTGAGGTTTCTTTTTATAAGGTGTTCCTCAATAGTGATTTGTTCTTTGCATGAAAATGAGGCATTTGTGCTTTTCTTTTCATTCCCAGTCTGTGTCCCTAAGCACTTGGCAGACTTGGATTCTTGTTATAAATGAGATTTAATTGTTCGGTGGCCATCTCTTGTAGCTACTGTGACAAGGGTTAATGTTGTCTCAGACAGCTGCTGATGTGCAGATGCAGATACATTGGTTGTGTTGTCATGGGTTTGGGTGTGTTAAAGTAACCAGGCCTTTGGGTCTTTAAAAAAATGGTCATTCCTCACTTCCTGCACTGATGAAGTGCCCTGAGGGCTTTCCTTGCAGGTAACTTTTGCTTTTAATTTCAGGGGCTCCAGGACCTAAAGGGAGTCAAGGAGCTCCTGGATTACCTGGACCTCCCGGACAGCCAGGCCCTCGCGGATCAATGGGACCTATGGGCCCATCTCCAGACATTTCACACATTAAGCAGGGCAGACGGGGCCCTGTGGTCAGTATTCTTGTCTCCTGTCATGCACTGCACAATTGCCCTTAGCTCCACAACTCATGAACATTTTCTTTTCTCTTGCAGGGCCCACCTGGCGCCCCAGGGAGAGATGGTAGCAAGGTGAGGAGAGGTACTAATTTCCATAAGATGAGCTCATGCACACATGCAGGCTTGCTAGAGAGACTCTACACACTTGTAGTCACACCTTTCTACCACCTCATTTTCTTTGCTAAAATAAAAACATCCTGTTGTCCCATTCCTTCATGTCATCCTTCTGTTATTTGGTATTTGCAATTCCTAAAATCTTGCAAATAGTTGTGCCAGGCTGCATGTCACACAGCATTCTTTTCTTCCTCTGCAGCTCTTTTGGCTTTTCCATGAAAAACTTTGATGCTTTAGCCCTTGTCATTCACTGTGAATTCCTGTTCATTGGTTCACTTGTTACTGTCCTGGAGAAATATCAGAAATGCCCCACTCTGCTCCCACTAGAATAAGCAGCAATTTCCTTGCATTCCTCCTTCACTTCCTTTTCTTTTTCCAAAGAAGCATGAGCTGATGATTCTGGATCTGGGGACAGTAAGGGAGGCTGCAGAGGCAAGTGGTGACATTTTAATTTGCTTTAATCACAGCAAACTAACTGAGGTGCAATTGATTACAGGGGGAGAGAGGAGCACCGGGACCAAAGGGGATACCTGTAAGTATTCCACACAAAGGAATTTCCACAACAGAGCGAGGTTGACTACGAACTACAGGTCAGCCAAAAGCTAAAGAAAAGAACTCCTGTGCCAAGAGAACATACAATTTACATACACAGAAAATGTTGTTGGAAACAAAGTAATTGCCTGTTTTCATCCAAATGCTTTTGCCTACAAACCTCTTCCCTTACTGGGTGTGCGATCGAAGGCAGTGGGTGCACCTCAGTATTATAGTGGTGCTGAGACACCCTTAGAAGGCAGGGCCATGCAGGGTGCTACTTAGTACAGTTCTACCCCTGCTCTCAATGGGAATTTGATCCCTGAACCCTTTTAAAATCCTGCCCCTCATTGCTCTTGGATTTGGGAAACTATCGGTTTTGAGTTCAGAAGGAGGAACGAGTATTGACAATATGTTTTCAGGTGAACTTTTTTAAAAAAACTCTGGAGTTCCCAGCACAGGCAGGACAAGGACCTGTTCAAGCAAGTCCAGAGGAGGCCACCAAGATGATTAGAGGGCTGGAGCACCTTTCCTATGAGGAGAGGCCGAGAGAGGTGGGATTGTTCAGCCTGGAAAAAAGGCTTCAGGGTGACCTGATTGTGGCCTTTCAGTACCTGAAGGGAGCCAACAAGGAAGATGGAGAGGGACTGTTTACAAGGGCATGTAGTGACAGGACAAAGGGGAATGGCTTCCAAATTAAAGAGGGCAGGTTTAAATTAGGTATTAGGAACAAATTCTTTACCGTGAGGGTGGTGAGGCCCTGGCACAGGTTCCCCAGAGAAGCTGAGGATGCCCCATCTCTGGCAGTGTTAAAGGCCAGGCTGCATGGGGCTATGGGAAACCTGGTCTAATGAAAAGCGTCCCTGCCCATGGCAAAGGTGCTGGGACTACATGGTCTTTAAGATCCCTTCCAACCCCAACCATTCTATGATTCTATGAATTTACTTATGGTATTTTCTCATAGGTGGAGTTGATTTTTAAGAGTGTGCCCAGCAGGCTGTGCTCAGTATTAAACAGTTTCTTTTACTGTGTGAAGTCAGCTAAAAAGAAATACTGATTTTCTAAAATGGGATGCTCTCTGCATTGTAATTACCAGTATATTTAGTAAGTGATGGACAGCAGCAAGGTTATCCTGTTGAAAAGACATTTGCTGAATAACAGCAATCTTAAAAGAATTTGTTGATTAATCATTCTAAGAATGTAATTTCTGTCTGTTTAATAAGCAAGAAGACAAGGAACCAAGAATAATCTCCTCTATTCCCGTGAGGTGTCAAGATACTCTTATGAAGCAAAAGAATTGTTAAGTGACAAAAGGGCTTAGCATCTTGTAAATGTAGGCTCTGTCTGCAAAAACATTTGATTCTTTTGAAAATTGTTTCCTGAGCAAAACTGGTTGAAAACCAAACCATTGGCTTTTGCCAACTGATACAAAGCAGTGTATTACTGAACAACCCTTTTAGGAGTAATTCTATCAGCCAATTTGAAAACTGTAAGAGCAAGGTGAATTTTAATTAATGGCAGTGCCTTGTGACTGCAGGGCCCACCGGGTTCATTTGATTTCCTATTGCTGATGATGGCAGACATCAGAAACGACATCGCTGAGCTGCAAGAGAGAGTGTTTGGACATAGGACTCATTCATCAACAGAGGAGTTTCCATTACCTCAGGAATTCACAAACTATCATGACACAGTAGATTTTGGATCCGGAGAAGACTACAAACCACGGACAACATCCAGAAACGCCAGGATACAGAAGGCAGATCATCCTTAGCTATGCCTACTGAAAAACAAAGCCTCTTTAGAATTCTTCAATATAAAAAAAATGCACTGACAATGTAATATATATATAAATTCTTACGTTTTCTTTCTGCTTTTCCTGAACCGTGCTGCCTGTACTGTAGCTTTCCTGGTTCATGGTAGCCTCCTTGCAGAAATTCCATAACGCCAAGCCTGCACTGTGCGTTGTACCTTGACTATCAGAAAAACCTTCTTAGCATATAATATGATTAAGGCATGCTCTAGCTAATAACACAGACCACAGCATTCCATCTGCCTACTTTGCATTCTATGTCAAATGATCCGGTACCCAAATTTTGCCAGGGACAGAGGGTTAGCTGAACATCATCCCTGAATGATGTTAATAACAAACATCTTGGTCCACAGTTACTTTATGAACGCAAATGAATTATACCACTGAGCTCGAGTTTCCAGCTACTGTCCCCAAGCTTAGGAGAGTGTGAGAAGTGGATCCCTGTTTCACAGCAGAGGCCAACTGTAAGTGAGACATGTCCTCTCTTATGCCTCATCATGGCAGAAAAAGGCAAAAAAAAATGTTGAAGGGTTAAACAAGGGTGCTGCTGCTTGATCTAGAAATTATTTGGCTTTGTGTTGCTAGAGTATCATTCAAAGGCAGTCAAAAGATGTGTTTGTCTTAAACTAACACTAGTTTTTCCTTACCATCGTCCCACTGCTCAGTGTGAAGGCCAGTTTTCTTTCTCAACAGATTCATGTTGGATACATTACACAAAGATGAACAAGATAAAGGGGGTGTTTAAAGCAGGAAACCAAATCAAAAGTGAATCAAGCAGGCTTATTGGCAAGCACAAAATATACCCCAGCCTTGCAGAAGGAGTCAGATTCTGACATCCTGCAGGTGAATATCTTCCTTGGTGAAATTCTGAAGTCTGAGTGAAATCAACACCAGAGAGAAGGCCTCATGTTTGCAAAGAACTTCCATCTGTTTCGTTCCTCTGCTGCATGAGACTGACCTAAATGGCTTTCACCAAACTGGAACACAGAGTGGCAGTGTGTTTGGCTGGGTTTATGAGGAGTGTGAGTAGGTGCAGGAGTGCACATGACAAAACATTTCAACTGGTACAAGGATGGCTAAGGTGAGGTACTGCACATGGGATCCTATATTGTGAATGGGGATAAAAGGGAGTGCCCTTTATTTACACTGGAAAATTGGATGCACAAGTTATACCATACCTCATGGATGATGTATGTTGCCATTTCTTTTGGATTACCACAGCTGCTGAGGACTTTGCCATGCTTAGAATATAAAGGAGTATATTAAGCACAAAATTTCAATGTTGTGTCTGTGTAGCTGCTACTTCTACAGTATGTGTAGTGCTCAGTAGTGTCCATGTTACAAATGCAAAGAAAAAGTTGTTATTTTGCCATGTTTTTCACGGCTTGCATGTTCTAGTAGAATAAATACAGGTGAAAATATAAGAAGGGCCTTTTCAGATAACACATAAAAGCTTGGATTCCCTTCGATATTCTCTGGGCCAAAAGATAGTTGGTGTAATCCTGATAGTATCAGTACAGGTCATGCTGTATAAATAGCTGGCTGTCTAGCCTTTTCCATAACTTCTGTGTGTTGTCTTAAGAGGATGTGTTCATTTCTGTAGCCATTTCCCAACTTCTCACTGCCACTAAGCCACAAGCAAGGGCATTAGCTTTTAAGAACATGAGTGTTATGTATTTCTTTTCATGTTATATCTGTATCAGTATTTACAAAGCAATGCCTAAGTTGTGGGGATAGCTGACAAAAAATTATAGTGACCTCACCCTGTGGTCCTTGGGCCTCTCCTCTGTCTGGGAAGAGCTCTGCCAGCAGCTGCAGATCCAAGTAATCTTGTGAATCATGTAATAAGGGAGACTTCAGGAAGGAACCTGTGGCCAACAGAGGGAGGGTCTTATATGCAGCACGCTGGATAAAACCTCAAAGACAATATGAACTGAGGCATTTATGTCTTATTTTCTTAATTTCAAGCAGGCAACTGAGTATAAATTACGTAACTTATGAATATGCAATTTTAATTAAATTTGTTAAATGTCAAATGTTGCATTTTTAAATCTAGAAAATTATGGAACTCTTGCGAATGTTTACCACTGCACCCTGTTGGATCAGGCTGGTTCCCACTAGAGAATTAGCAGCTGCAGGTTTTTGACCATCAGATACTGAATGATCTAACTTATATTAGATAAGTAACTTCCTACATATCAACTAAATTCTACTGCTCTCTGCCCACAGGGTGATGTATTCTAAAAAAGGCACTTATTTTAGTTCTAAGTTCTGCTTTTCTGAATAGAGACGCATACCAAATGAGAAGTTTCCACAGTTTGACCACCAAAGTCAGGGAGAAGTGACAACTGCCTTGCTGTGTATAAGTATCCAGGGAAGGGCTATTCTAAGATTGGACCAGAAAAGCAGATAAAATACATATTTCACTGTAAGTACAGAAAGTCATCCTAGAGATTCTTGAATATGAACATAGCACATGTTTACATGCCTTTCTGAGTGGAAACTTCAATGACTTCCCTTTCTGGAGCTGGCGTCATTGGCTTTCACAGTACTTGCTTCATTAAAAAAAGGTCACAGAACATGTTCCTTGGGTTTGCCCTTGTCCTTACCCTCCTCTGTCCAGATTTCCTGCCTCAAAACTGTTTGAGTCTCAGCAGCAAGGAGAGACTATGGCAAAGACAAGTCCACCTGACCTGACAGGAATTCCTGCAGCAGAGAGAGTCCCTCTGAGCATAGCTGGCTGGGAAGGGTCAGCCTTCATTCTGCATCCAGCTGAGATCTTTGTATAGAACTTTCTCATTTCTGATTAACTGTATGATAACTCATAACACATTGTATCAGCAACATTTCATTTAGATTTCAGGGTAAACACATAAAGACTCAGAAAAGTGTCATTTTCTTCAGCGTACCCAAAGTTTCATACAGCCAGAGCAGAGGAATCAATTCCAATCTTAAGTTCTGTTACTGGTAGCCAGAGAAGTCATTACCTTGCAAATTATTTATTACCCTGTGGCTCCAAAAATAGCAAACTCTCCCAAGAATCCAAAACAAGAAAGTAGAAACTTCCATTCACTTCTACACCACCACAGCTAGTCTCATTACTAGGCTCATGCACATGACAACTTTGTTTCATATAAATTCTATGTATAATTTTATTAGAAAGAAATATTATTTTGATGTTAAGACATCAAGTTATAAGCAGAAGGATAATAAAGAATTTGTTATTTTATTAATATTAGAAATATATTTAATGGAAACATTTGCAAGAGTGTGTAGTGATGGGAAAATTGTGATTGTTAATGGGTTTAACAAAATTGTGAACCTTGAAAAATGTTTTCTTTCAACACTGTGCCAAGTACCTAAAGGTTTAGTCTTTCTTGCAAAGCTGTAGTTCTGACACATAAGAATTCCTATATAGTCAAGCTAAATTAAGAAAAGGAGAGGAAAATTGATTGTAAATGGAATTAGGGTAATGCCTGGAGTTACTGTTGGCATCACACTTTGCATAGCCTTCTGCCTAGAAGTATTTCAGAGTTAACCTACCAAGTCCCAGAGCAGCAACGAAAGATGGGAGTGGGGTCCAATTCTCTGTTAATTTCACATTAAAAAAATTTTTAAAAGCATGTTTTTTTTCCTTTTACACATTCCAATAACTATACTGTTCACTTTATTTATATATGAAGTACTAAAATGTGTATAAGATGACTGTGATTTTATGATGTATTCATAATAACAAAGATATTTTTTCTTACACTGTTGGTAGCTGCTTTTTTGTTACACATCGCCCTTTCTCTGAAACACAGTGATGTTGGCTTGGAGAAACAGATGGCAGGAGGCCTCCTTACGCTGCCTTCTAGCATATTCTTGGAGCTGAACAATACCGTCATAGTTCTTTGACTCTGGGACATGTGCTCTTGCAAGCTAGGGTGGGTTCAGTCTTCACTGGAATAAAGCAGACAGCCACCTCTGCTCTGTGGACGGATGGTGGTTCCTGTGCCACACCAGGGGTACATGAGGCTGGACCCAGAAGCCCCACCCCATGCTGCCGGTGTGTGCAGCTTCTTCACAGCCTGGAGATGCGATACGGGGGTCCGGGGCTGTCTGGCATCCCACCACCAGTGATGGGGAAAGAGGGGAATAACACATAGGCTCCATCAGGCCTTGCCTGCCCCTCGCATGCACCCGGTCGAGCCCCTCCCCGCAGCCCCAGGAGCATCCTGCAGGCTGTGTCCGACAGCTGAGGGGCAACGAGGAGCCCAGCTTGGCCCTTCCTCCCTGCAGAGCCCACCCTGCCTGCACAATGCCTCAAGGGCAGCCGCAGGACTGGCACCCTGCCGGGCTGGCTGTCATCCCCGGCAGGATCCTAGGATCCGACTCTACCACCAGGATCCAGGATCGCCGATATGTGGGTGAATGTGTAAACAAAGTCAATAGTGGAAGCAAAATGTTAAAGACAAAAATCTATGATTAGCAGATCTAGGAATGAAGAGGTAGACAAAGGAGTTTCCAGCTGTACTGGGAATCCTGCTAGTAGTATTGTTCCGTGACTGTACGATGAGAACAGAACAGAACTGTCAAGAACTCATGAAAAGCAGAATCTCAGTTACTTGATGTCTGTGTTTCGGGAAAGCCAGATGGTAGTCATACGACATGAAGATGCAGTCCTTTTAATTTTAACCAGTTACACAGCAGTGCATTAGACGTTCTATAATCTGTCTGTCTGTCTGTGTATAATCTGTCTGTATCGGATGTTTTAGCCCACATCCGATAGTTTTAAAAAGAACTGAGGACCGCCGGGACACTGGACCGCCGCGGCGCGGCTCCTTGGCCCCCGCAGCACCTCCCAGCTCCGCCGGCTCTGTCCCGGCTCCCTGTCCCGGTCAGACATCCCGGTACGCGGCTGCGGGCTAGACGGCATGAGCAAGAGCAATGCCAGCAAGGTGAGGGAGGTGACCGTGTCCCTCTCCTCAGCACGGAGCGCTGTGTGCCGTTCTGGGCTCCTCAGCGCAAGAGAGACCAGGAGCCCCTGGAGTGGGTCCAGNGACGGCGCTGGTGCGGCATGAGCGCATCGAGACGCCCTGGGCACGGGCCGACGAGATGCGCGGCTACGCCGAGCGGGTGAGCGGCCGGGCCAGACCGGGCTGGGCTGGGCCCNCTTGCGAAAAAAGGCTGAGCTAGCTGGGCATGTTCAGCCTCAAGAAGAAACAACTGAGAGAGGACCTCATCAAAGCCTGTCAGTATCTGCAGGGAGATGTCAGAGGATGGAACAGGCTCAGCTCGGTGGTTTCGCGCAATAGGACACGAGGCAATGGGCAGAAACTGATGCACAGAAGTTCCACCTGAACATGAGGAAGAACTTCTTTACTGTTCAGATGACCGAGCACTGGAACAGGTTTCCCGGAAAGGCTGCAGAGTCTCCCTCATCGGAGACACTCAAGAACCGCATGAACGCGCTCCTGTCCCGTGTGCTCTAGGATGACGCTGTTCGAGCAGGGAGGCTGGACCAGGTGTCCCGCCGTGTCCCTTTCCAACCTGACCCGTTCCGGGATTGCGGGATTGTGTGGCTGTGACTACAGTTCCCGGCGTGCTGCGCGGCGCCCGGGCGCTGCCGGGAGGCGGCAGCGGCGNTCCTGACCCGCCGCTTCCTTCCTCCGCGCAGCTCATCGACTACGCCAAGCGGGGGGACAAGGACGAGCGCGCCATGCGCATGGCAGATTTCTGGCTGACCGTAAGTACCGCCCAGCCCCGCAGCGGTGCCGGCCCGGCGCGGTGCCGGGGCTGAGCATGCCGCCCCGCAGGAGAAGGACCTCATCCACAAGCTGTTCAAGGTGCTGGCGCCGCGCTTCCAGCCACATCCCGGCAGCTACACGCGCCTGCTGCAGATCCCCAACCGGGACGGGCTGGACCGCGCTAAGATGGCGGTGATCGAGCTGAAGGGGAACCCGCTCCCGCCGCTCGTCCGCCCGCGCCGCGACTCCGACAAGACGCTGCTGAACCAGCTGCTCAAGGGATACCGGCAGGACGCGCAGCGGGCGGCCGCCACCCGGGGCACGCCTGTCTAGGGTCCCCCCGTGCCCCGAGCGGGCTCCGGGGGAGCTGCCCACGCACCAGGCCCGGGTGCTGTCCTGGGGCACGGCAGGGGAAGTTGTGTCAGGAGGGCTGTAGGGTGATGGAAGCTGCCGTGGCCAGGGCCGAGTTTACTGGCTGCTTCCAGTGGTTTGAACGGAGGCTCAGCAGGAGAAGGAAGTCGAGCTAGGTGCCGTGATGGTTTATATTCTCCGTGTAAATAAACTTTGTTTGGAAAGTCAGTTTGCTTGTATTTGAATTGTATTCGGAGAATCATTTAAGTTGGAAAATACCTCTGAAGTTATCAAATCCAACCTATGACCAAACACCACCGTGACAACCAGACCATGGCACTAAGTGCCATTATCTAGTCTTTCTTTTAACACTTCCAGGGATGGTGACTCCACCACCTCCTTGGCAGCCCATACTTGTCTGTTCACCATTTCTGTGAAGAAATTCCTCCTAATGTCCAACATAAACCTCCCCTGGCACCGCTTAATTCCTGTGCTTGCAAGTTAGTAACTTATTCCAGAAAAAAATGGGTATGTTACAGTTTCTGGTTCCACATCCCTGCTCGCGGGCATCACCACTGCGTCAGAGCTACAAGTGTGTTCTAGGAACCAGCGTTCAGCATTTCAGNATCTAGTCTTTCTTTTAACACTTCCAGGGATGGTGACTCCACCACCTCCTTGGCAGCCCATACTTGTCTGTTCACCATTTCTGTGAAGAAATTCCTCCTAATGTCCAACATAAACCTCCCCTGGCACCGCTTAATTCCTGTGCTTGCAAGTTAGTAACTTATTCCAGAAAAAAATGGGTATGTTACAGTTTCTGGTTCCACATCCCTGCTCGCGGGCATCACCACTGCGTCAGAGCTACAAGTGTGTTCTAGGAACCAGCGTTCAGCATTTCAGGGTGGAAGGTTTGGTGAAAAATAAGATACTTCTGCTATTTAAAAAGCACTGAATGCAAATAAGATGGTAACACTGAGCTAAATCCTATAAAGAGACAACCAAAGGAACTTGTCTTATTATAAGGTGGTAGCATAGGCAGGAGTCACAGTAATCTCTAGCAGGAGCTTGACAGACATGCCAACTTCAAGTGCAGGATTGCAAGAAGTCTCTGTATTACTCCATTAGAACAAAAAGGGGGAGTAGCAGAACTTTTTCAGAGTGATGTAAGTACTGAGCAGTAAGAATCTTAAGTGGTTAGCTTTGTTTTTGATTTCAAGCATGGCTAGTACTTGAAAGTCCTAGCAATAACTTTGATGTGAAAAAACCTAAAACAAAACCAACCCAAGCATAAAATCCCAGGATAGAATACCAGGTTGGAAGGGACTTCAAGAACACCTGGTCCATCCTTTATTGGCAAAACACAGTGGAACCAGTGTGGCTTCCAAAATTGTGTTGCATTTCTTCCTTCCAAGTTTCACAAATATAAGACGTTTAAACACGTGACCGTGTGTAGCAAGTTAATTGTATGGAAAAATCAAAAAAACCCCATTATGTATTCTCTTTGGGATATTTACCTCACACAGTACCAGTTCTGTTTTAATAAACCCTTGTGAGAAATTAAAGATGGGTGATACTGCTTAAGGAAGAAGAAAAACAGTCGAACTGCTAAAAGGTCGGTGTTCAGACAGACCTTAATCTTTATGTTTCTAATAAGCTTGAAATTGTTCTTCAAACTGACCATATTCAAATAGATGTTTTCTGAACCAAACTGATGCAAAACTCCCACATTATTAGAAGTCCATGCTGAGGCTTTAACAAAATACCAAAATACCTTTTAAAGAGCATTTAATGAGGGAAAACAAGTCACACTCCCATCTGCTTGACCTTAAGTTGATAATCTGAGCTTACTAAAGTGCAGAAAACTAATTTAGCTAAATTCTAAGCTAAATTGGGGAAAATCCTTGATACAGATTTTTTTAATATACAAATGCTTTTTTTGCAGTGTTTTATGAACATTAGGGCAGCTAACAAAGTGTTCATCATCTCATGAACACGGTGTGTAGTCCATCTCAGTGCAGTGCTGCTCTGTGTCCCTGAACATTTTCTAAGATTGTGGAAGCTTCTGCCGCAGTGGTGGTTGTCCTCCCCCTCTGTCTTGTACTTGGGTGGGTCAGGCTTTCAGCTGCCTGTAGAGGAAAACAAAGGGGAATTTCATAGTTAATATGGGAAATCTGTCCTTACTATTCCCTTGTATCCTGGCTGCCAGTGTCAGGCTGCCCCCATCACCCTTATAAACACACACAGGTCCATATGGTCACTTTTATGGCCTGTCCCCTTCCACCTCTGGAAAATAGATGCCTACCTGACTGCAGCTGAGAGACTCCGGTACCAGTCATGGATCTCTTGTTGGTTGCTGGACATCAACAGTAGTGTCTTGTGTGGAAAGGAAAGCTGAAAGGCAAACAGAATCTGTGGCATCCCTTGCAAAGGCAGCAACTCCAGTAAAAGGAAGGTCATCACCACTGAATTCAGTCCCTGCATGCTGATTTTCACCCTTTTCCTTCCCAGACAGAAAAATGTAGCCTTAATATTGGGCGAAGCCAGAGGCCGTACAGTACTGAACAAGTGCCACTGTTTCCAGTTGCAGCTGATAGCTCACTTTGGAGGTGAGCAATTACAATTCTCAGTAGCTCATCATCCAGTTTTCTACCATATTCCAAGCTGTCCCTAGGGGTCCTTCCACTAGCATTATCCACAGGTCAGCTTGCTCAGAGATTTCTTTTTCACAGCTCACAAAAAACGCTAACACAGCCCCAGGTGCAACCTTGGAAGAACTGACCTTGAAATCCCTACGGAAGACTCTGGCCCGTCAAGGAATCTGCAGCCCTCAGGGAGTCAGATAAACAACGTCTGTTGTAATAACACCCACATCTTCTTCACTCCCTGTTTTTCTACATGTTCAGTCTGTAGTCAGTGTAATACTACGTGTTCATTGTCATGTCACTGTGGGGCTGCCCCCCAAACCTGTGGCTCTGATGAGGGCATGTCAGAGTCCTAGTGGAGCCTCCTTACCTGAGCTAAGTGAAGCAACCAGCGGCCTGTAACCCCAGAATGTGCAGGAGGCTCTATGGCATGAGAGGAAAAGTACTTGCATCACTCAAGAAGGGGAGGGTTCCCCTGACTCACTCCTTCACTGTGTTTTGTCACCACTCTCAGCATCTCAGTCCTGCTTCTGCTGAGACAGCTGGAGACCTGCTTCCTGGTCTGATTCCACTGGTGCTTCTGCATGGCACAGGTGGGAAGACTTACACTGAGCAGCCCTCCCTGGCTCTGCGTGTGGCCGAACACTTTATCCACTGAGCACTGGTGGAGCGGGTAGACAGCCTGGCAGGACAGTTTGTTCGAGTTCAGCGGGTGCAGTGGGTGGCAGGGCTTCGCTGCAATGAGGATATCAGAGAACAGGAAGAACATCCTGCGCTTCAGTTCTTCTCCCTTTGAAGGCACCACCAAAAGCCAGCCTTCCCGGATATACCAGCGCCCTGGGCATGCAGGGGAAACAGAGACAGCTGTGAGATCTGGGGAAGGGCGGGAGGGAATCAAAAGTAGAGGATGTAATGAGACAAACAGGAATTGAGTGTGAGCCACCCTTGTAGGCTGCCGTGTTCTGCATCAGTTCCAGCCACTAGAAGGCACTGGATGTCAGCTGGGTCCAGTTCACCAGCGTGGATAACGCTGGTGCAGAAGCAGTAACCAGCCCAAAATGCTTGAATATATGAGGAACAGCTGAAGTTGTTCTAAATCTTCAGTGTTAATTAAGATTATATTATCATAGGCAAGTCTGCTTAAAGTGATCAGAACAAAAATACGGTTTGAAAACAGTATGCATACCTTTAAATTAACATAAGCCTTCAGAAAACACATGAACTATCTTAAATTGTGTTGCCCAGTTGTTTGTTATTAGAAACAGAAGGTAGCTTCAGCTTTGCAAATTTTTTTTTCCTTGTTTTGTTTGTGTGTGCTAATTAAATAAATAAACTCAAACACCCCCCAAACCAAAACAAAACCATCTTTTGCAGGTCATCTAACTATGTACAAACCTACAGTAGCCAAGAGATTACAGACTGCAGATTACTGTCCTAAAGAGAAGGCATCAAAGGAGATACTAAATGAGAAAGATCTGAGTAGGCAACCTTATCAACCTCTTGCAGAACAGAGTCCAGTGTCATCCGCCAGTGAAATGAATTGTGATAATACGGGAGGAAAAGAAAGCAGCAGGAGAATAATAAAAACAATTTGATAAGCCTAACTGTAAGCAGCAATTTTAAAAAATGAATAGTGAAATAAATGAAATAATTAAAGCAGGACTTCTTACTAGGATTGTTGTGGAAGATACCAATCAACTCTCAGGAATTATGAAGACACCTGTAAGATTACTTATAAAAATGTAAAGACATAACAAGATATTGCCACCTAGTCTTGTCTAGGAAACATCTGCCGGGGAATTTCAGCCACTCTTTCATGCCATAACTTCTGTGGGAGCTATTAAGGACCTTTAGAAAAAAACCTTCAGTTTAATTTTTATTGTGTCTTATTAGCATGCTACAATCACAAAACAAAGAGGCGAGTGAATTCCTGCTTAGCTTACTCCACAGGAACCTCTCCTCTTATCTGAATAAGAAACACAGGAAGAGAAGGGCGAAGTGCAGGAATCAATCCAGGTTTAAAAAACAAACGGGAGGAAGGTGTCAGCAGCATGGGGCTGGACTGGGAGCTGTTTCCCTCAAGTTATGCTGTGATCAGATTCACAGGCATACAATCTGACCCCAGACCATACTGGAAATCTTGGAATACAGATCCATGTCCAGGATCCCCAGGTGTACAAGTTCTAAGAAGTTGTTGTGAAAGAAGGGCAAGAAAATATCCCTAGGGAAGCTCTGGATGACAGAACAACGTGCTCAGTTAAGGAGGCAGTTCTGGCAAAACTGTATTTGTCCTAAATATGGAAGGCAGCAAGAAAACCAGGGTCTCCTCACTGGGAGCAGGACCTCTCAGAGACACTGTGAAATGTGAGACACCCATCTCCAATACTCCCACATTTACTCTGAATCTACAGCATTTTGTTTTCTCTCCTCCTCCCTCGTGGCAACAGAACACAATCTTATCCTGCAAAAGCTATCTTGTTTCTGGAAAGCTGGCCTAAAACTAGCAAGCCCCAGCTGCCTCTTATGTTTCTGCTTCTCCTATCCAGTGGTAACTATGTAACCCCAGCCAGTGGAAAACATGACTATAAGAATTCTCTGATAATGGAAATGCCTTTACTGACCCTCAACACTCATCCTACTACATCTCAGAATTTTCAGAGATTAAAAAAATCAGTGGACCAAACACTTTCAAACAATGGCCATCTCTGGTCTAGTTATACTGTTTTGGGGTGTTTGGGGTTTTTTTTATCATGGTGTTACCCTATTAGTTCTGATATTCGGGATAACTGATTTACATTTTTACACTTTTTATATACTACACCAAGTGTGCCCAGGCACCCCCCCATATGCTTCTGCTCAGTATAAGCAGAGCATACCTGTGCTAGCTCCCTTTCACCTGGCATCATCAAAAGGATTCTAGGAACAGGAAAGAGAATTGTAAATTAATCTGCCTGCTGACTGAGCATCTTTGAGAGTAACCTCTGCTAAGTAACGTTTGTTCTACCTGTGCTGCTTTGGCTAGGATAGAGTTAATTTTTCCCACAGTAGCTGGTATGTGACTGTTTTGGATTTGCACTGAAAACATCACTGACAACACAGGGATCTTTTGTTTATCACTGTGTTAGCACTGCTCAGTATCAAGGTCTTTCCTGCTCCTCATCCCACAAGTGAGGAGGCTGGGAATGCACGTGAATTTGGGAACGGTCACAGCTGGGACACCTGATCCGATCTCCCCAAAGGGACATTCTGTATCATATGGCATCATGTTCAGCCTGTTTTTCTGGGGAAAGAAGGAGGAAAGGGGCGAGTTTAAAAGTAATAGCTCTTGTCTTGCCAGGTAACCACTATGTGTGGTAGAGCCCTGCTTTCCTGGGAATAGCTGAACACATACCTGCCCACCCATGGGAAGTGGTGTATGAATTCCTTGGGTTGCATTGTTTGCATGATCAGCTTTTGCTTTACTTGTTAAACTGTCTTTATCTCGGCCCACGAGCTTTCTTAGTTTTACCCTTCCAAATCTTTCCCCATCCCACTGAGGAAGGTTGTTTTCAGCCAAGGGTCCACAGGTATGAATTTCAACCATATTCACAAGTACCTGGAGGTACTTGTCTTAGAGACCTTCACACACAGTGACTTTAACACTCCTCTCCAGCTGCAGCACTGTGCCTGGATAACCTCTGCAGTAGCAGAGTTGAGTGAGGGTACAGGTGAAGCCCCAAGTGACCATTTCATAATTGCCCAAACTGGGCACATTTCTTACAATATTTCGTACAGAGCTTGGAGTGCGGTCTGAGCATGGAGAGCACCCAGTCATATAAGAGACCTGTTATCCATTTAAATATTCTTACATGCCAGTGACTGTGGCTTTATCTGTCTCAGCTATCAACACTAACACACTGATTTCTGGCACAGTTTAACCATGCAGATAAAAGAAAATTCTCCATGTGAAGGGTGTGAGAAGAATTCCATTAATCTTGTATCTTAAGGTAAACAACAGCACAGTCCTTGAGCCCTTGACACTCAGAAATGGAGCAGGGACAATGCCACTACTTACACTCTGCCAGAAGAATTTAGTGTCTCTCTTTTATTCCCACCCAGGACTTACACTCCCGACCTTCCTGGGCTCCTAGCGTTCTAACCACATGTCATCAGCTTCTGTTATCTGAATGCCAGACAATTAAGCTGTTGCTTATTCTTACTCAAAAATTCTTACCTTTAAAAAGAAAAAAGTGCTTGAATTAGTAATCATATTCCTTTACCACCTGTCTGTGGAATTTGGGCAGTAGGGGAAAACTGGTTAATGTGAATTGAGTCAGAGTTGAAAGGAGAACACATTTCCATGTATCTCAGCACAGCAGAAGAAAAACAAAGCTGTCAGTATGACCCACCTGGAGTCAAAACCTGAGTCTTTAGTCCTTTGAGCAGTTTCTGAACCCGAAGTAGCTGCATGGAGTTCTCTCTCTTATCAAAGATGTCTTGGACCCACTGAGATACCTCAGAAACAGATTTCACAGCCTCTGAAATTATAGCAGCATACTCTGAAGTTATCACAAATGAACGCTTATTTCATCTTCTACATCTTGCTAAGAAAAGATAGTATGAAATTAAGAAGCAAAGTTTTAAACCAAAGATCAACAACAGCTTTATTCAGGAATCTCTGTAAGAGATTGGACTAGATGACCTCCAGAAGCCTCTTTCCAACCAACAATTCTGCAGTTCTAGAAGACCTTTGCAAATGAAACATTAGAGAGAGGAATAATTTCCTGGACTTGGAAGCAAGAACAGGAAAAATGTCCTACAAGTGGTGTTAAATGCTCATGAAAATCACAGAAGCATTTAGACTGGAAAAGACTGCAGGGATCACCAAGTTCAGCCTTTGACTGAGTACTGCCTTGTCAGGTAGACTGTGGCACTGAGTGTCATTTCTTGAACATTTTCAGGGGTGGTGACTCTACTACTTCCCTGGGCAGTCCATTCCAATGTTTAACAACCCTTTCCATGAAGAAATGCCTCCCAATGTCCATCCTGAACTTCCCCTGGTACAGCTTGAGGCCATTTCCTCTCGTCCTGTTGCTTGTTACCTGGGAGAAGAGGCCGATCCACAACCAGCCACAACCTCCTTTCAGGTGCTTGTAGAGGGGGTGACCTGATCACTGGATCACTGGTTTTCTTCTGGCTAAACACCCCCAGCTGCCTCAGCCACATCTCACAGGCCTTGTGCTCCAGACCCTTCCCCAGCTCTATTGCCCTTCTCTGGACTCGCTCCAGCACCTCAGTGTCTCTCCTGCAGTAAAGGGCTCAAAACTGGACACGGGATTTGGGGTGTGGCCTCACCAGTGCCGAGCACAGAGGAACAATCACTTTCCTGGTCCTGCTGGTCACACCATTGCTGATACATTCAGGATGTCCTTGGCCTCCTTGGCCACCTGGCCTTTTCCTCCCAGCAGCTTTCCAGTCACTCTGTCCCAGCCTGTAGCACTGCTTGGGGTTGTTGTGACCCAGGGACAAGACCCACTTGACCTTGTTGAACCTCTCACAATTGGCCTCGGCCCATGGATCCAGCCTGTCCAGATCCCTCTGCAGAGCCTTCCTGACCTCCAGCAGATCAGCACTCCCACCCAGCTTGGTGCCATCTACAAACGGGTTGAGGGTGCTCGCAGTTCCCTCATCCAGATCATCAGTAAAGGTATTAAACAGGACTGACCCTGATACTGAGCACTGGGGGGCACCTCTAGTGACTGGATATAGCATGAAGTACACGAATTATCCTATAAAATTGAGGCATGTAACCAAGAGAGTCAGAGAATGGTTTGGGTTGGAAGGGACCTTGAAGATTATCTCGTTCTAACCCTCTGGCCGTGGGCAGGGACATCTTCAAATACATGACATTGCTCAGGACAACATTCAGCCTGGCCTTGAACATTTCCAGGAAGGAGGCATCAACAAACTCCTTGAGCTATCTGTTCCAGTGCCTCACAAGCAGCAGAGTTAAAAAAAAAAAGTCTGCCATTTCTCTAACCTATTAGGTCATTTTCACAGGCAGTTACTCTGTATTTTTATTCCTAATGTATTCTCAGAAATCTTGATCAAGATGGAGAAGGAAAATAATAATCCACTAGAACCGCAGAGAGAGAGAGAGGAAGATTTTTCTTCCTGTGGAATAAGGCAGGAGGTGGTAGTCAAAATATTCTTAGCAAGGAGGCTATCATTGACCAAAGTGCCAGCATCTACAGGTTGAATCATACTTGCAAGTTTCTGGTACTCAGCAGTGTCTGGGCTGGTGTTCTCCAGCAGGTCTCTGAAGAAATGCTTGTACCTGAGTTGGAGAGAGCGGGTTTAATTCACAACAAGATACCAGGAACAGCAGGAGCACCTCCTGTTAGTGACAGCACAGTGAAAAACACTCAACCAGGAGACAAAGTAAACCTAACCAAGCAGTTTTGGTCACACTTCAATCACATTGATTTTATCATCAGATGTCTCAACTAAAATAACGCAAGTATTTTGTACATCTGCAAACCTTTGGCTTTTCCTGGGGATCCAACAAAAGCAGTCTCAAAAATCACTTAAGTCCATGAGGCTGTCTCAGAATTCACATAAACATGCTTTCAATAAGCAACAAATTTCTCTTTGAACTATCTATTTTTAGTAGTATCTGAATGGTGGCATTCATACCATGTTTCCTGCCCACACAAGAAAATAAAGGCACTTCTATAAGAAATAGGACCCGCTTTTTCCTTTTTTCCTTTCCAGTCTTTACTGGAGAGGATAAGATCTCTGCAAATGCTTTCTCCCTGTAAAGTCAAACAGAAGGAATTTAACAGATTCACAAACTGGCAGAACTCATATGACCTAGTGCATATGTTAAGAGAGTTTTAAAGAAACTTAAACATGATAGAGCTGATTAATGAAAAATTAGACTTCCTGTTAAAAAGTTCACATTTTTCCAAAGAGTTGGACAGCAACAAATATACTGCTGTTTTGCAAATCTAAAGGAAGTATACAAAGAATTATAGTAAAAGCCCACCAATCAGCTTAATGTTTACTTCTGCCAAGCTGATTAAAAACATTGCATAAAGCTACAAGAAAGACTGTGGTATGATCTCTCCAGCTTATTTTCAAAGAAATGAGGTGCTCAATCTCTCAAATTTGCTTTAGTGTAGATAAGATCATGGCTGAAAAACAACTACTGGATCTATAGCAAGAGAATCTGAGTTCTCAGAAAACCACCATTATTATTCACACACCCTCCCCAAGAAAGGTCTGCCCATGAGTGCAGGCAGCACTCTCCTCATGAAGTCAGTTTGCCTCTTCAAAGGGGAGATGATTGTAAAATATCCTGAGCTGGAAGGGATCCATAAGGATCATCAAGTCCAGTTCATGTCTCTGTACAGGATAACCCTAAAAATCACACCATGTGTCCAAGGGTGTTGTCTAAACACTTCCTGAAATCTGGAAGGCTCATGTCCTTGAGAGGGAAAAGCAGCAATCCACAGTGGATCTGTCCAGGCTCAGACAAACGTAATAGGCATCAAATCTGAGGAAAGCATAAGGCCCTGATAACCAGAGAGGAAAGAGAAGCTCTCCTCTGTTCATTAATCTGATTTCTCTCCAAAAGCAACCATCTATAAGAGCCACAACGCTGCCCCAGGTCAGCAATCTGCATTAAAATGGAGCAAAAGCATCTCTGGCAGAGAGCACCACTTCTGCAGCATTTCAATCTGCTCACTTTCATTCACGGCCAAACTTCAGCAGCTTACTTAGAGGGCAGAAAGCCTCCAATTCTACCCAAGAACTAGAGGGAGGGCGTAGGAGCCAGGGCTAAACACATCAACCTTCCTGCATCATCTCCCATCCATGTACATGGATTCCACTTTGCAGGCACATCCTCAGGTCTGTTCATTGTTGCCTCAATGCTCTGATTTTGAGACAAATTAGGCAACTTTACCTCTCACACCAACAAAGACAAAGTTACATTTCTTTTTCCCTTCTCGTGCTAATCCCTTGAAGACTCACAATTGCTTACTTACTGGTGCAGCCTCTGCAGGGGCAAAGGAAGCAGATCCTCTAGCACCCTCCCTTGAAACTGAGGTCGAGTCTCCTGGAGTTTCTTAAACCGCCGGAATGACTTATTTTTCCTCAGTTGCTCCTGTGTGCAGCAGAAAAGGGACATAGCTTTGAGACTACAAAAAGAATTATGTGCTGTATTCTGCACCAGAGCTTCAAACTCTTCATCTTAGGCTTTATGACTCCAGTTCCACAAGCATCAATTTCTTTTGTGGCTATGGGCAAACCATTGCCTTTCTCCTGACCATTCATTCCAGCGGGAAGTGGAAGCAGTATCCCCCTTTCATACATGCACAGCAAATGGAAATAAATAAAAAGAGGAAGATGAACCAGTTAGGAAAACAAGGAGTGCCCTTGGGGCTTTGTGCCATGCCTTTCAAGAAAAAGCAATGCAGATCTGCACTCCCATCACCTCAAGACAAGTATCCAAAATGGCTTTTTCTCTTGGAAAATCAAAAGCATGAATATATGCATGCAAAGAGAAAGGAAACATCCCAGTACATTCTGCATCTGGGAACAAGCATGGACAAAAACTGGAAGCTGGGTGGTTTAAATTCGAGACACAGCTGTCAGGACTTTGGAATAAATATGTATCCTGCTGAAATTTCTTGAAAACAGGTTGTATTTGGAGACATAAATGTGAGACATAAATTTCTTCAACCATAATAAAAAAACTGTTCTAGCAGAATAGTTCTAGCAGAAAAAACTGTGAAGGAAAAGGACATCCCACTGCCAGGATACAGTTAGTGGTGGTGGGAAAAACTAGGAGACACGACAATTCCTAGAAAGAGATCTCTGCATCGTAGGGAAAGCCTGGAAACTCTCTAGGCTTGCCAGCTGGGAAGGAGTGGGAGTAAATACAGAACTCTGTTTGAGAAAGCTGTGCTCGCCATATGCACATACATACACAAACACCTGAAAAAAGCATTAGAAATGTGAAGCTCTAAATAAATAGAGAAGTTTTCACCATTTTATTGTGGAAGAAAGCCTGAATCTCATCAGCCCAGAAAAAGTAAGAACACTGATCACTCCAGAAACAGAAGATAAATGGAAGATGTGGCAGTTTCACAGAATGGAAAAAGATAAATAATACAAAGACTAAAGTAGATATTTACCTTCAAAGTTTTATTTGCCTGCTCCAAATTCTCAGCATAGTGGCCATAAATATCCAGACTCTGACAAAAATTTTCCAGTCCTGGTCCCAAATTCCCTTTCTCCAGGTAAAGTGACAGAACGCTGTGCACAAGGAGCAAAGAGCTTGTGAAGGATATGTTACTGCTGGCATTTTCACAGCTCCTTCTGATTCATTCCTTTGCTGACCTTCTTTTACCATTCTCCAGCTCACATCCAGTTTCTATGCCAAATTTGCTTGGGGCTCAGAGGGTAAGCCACAGAACACATTGTGGAGCAGAATTACTGGGCTGAAACCACTGTCTAGTAACTGGGTACTCAGATATGTGATACACATCAGGACTCTCCTGGGGACACCTCCAAATGCCACCAAGGCTAGCAGTGCTAGGAGTGAATGCCTGTTTTACAAGGTGCTAGCCTTATTTTCCCAAATCTTACTTTCTCACCAACATAGAGTCCTCCCAATATAATTACAGGAATTAGATCCTGTGTCCACTTACTGGCTGGCTGAATATAAGGTTTCCAGGGGTCCAAATATAGTTTCCAATGCAGCAGGTTTCAGCGTCCCTTTGGCTTTTAAAATTGTCACAAAGTACTAAGTAGGAAAGAAAAACAATTTCAAGCAGGTAGAATTCACAAATCGTCATAGAATCACGGAATGGTTTGTGTCGGAAAGGATCTTAAAGACCGTCTAGCTCCAGCCTGGTCAGGGACACCTTCCAAGCCCCATCCAACCTGGCACATCACTTCCAGGGATGGGGCATCCACAGCTTCTCTGGGCAACCTGTGCCAGTGCATGACCACCCTTACAGTAAAGAAGTTCTTCCTAATGTCTAATCCAAACCTACTATCTCTCAGCTTAAAACCATTCCTCCTTGTCCTATCACTGTATGCCTATGTAAAAATATCACTCTTCTTCTTTTTTATAACCCCCCTTCAAGTACCAGAAGGCTGCAAAAGTTATTAACCTCTGAGGTCACTCAAAGGTTATTTGTGGCACACAGCAGAAGCCAGAAGTTGCAGCCTGAACACTCTTTGGCTCACTCTTTGGCTCACAACATACATTGTGAATGTCTACATAAGATACCCACCATCAGATGTAACCCTTACTGGTAGCTTTGACCATAACTGTAAACACATGGAACAGTACTACAGCCCTGAAAAGATTCTATTTCAGTGTCCTCAGATGCATCTGTTTTTCACCCTCTTGTCCATAATTTTTGTCTTGTCTCTGTCCCTACAGTTCATATATCTCAGGTATCTTAAGGCGAGCCCCTGTTCAATCAAAACTTGAAAGACTTATGTCTGTGTACAGAACAAAGCCTAAAGGCCAAACCCATGAGCTATTGAATATTACAGAGAAGGTAAAAAAAAAAACAAGAAACCCTTTCAGCCACAGCGGGTGCCCCAGGCATTAGGGATTTAACAAAGTCTTGCTCTTGACCCTTCCCCATGACAACAGGAATGAGTATGTGCTGTCTGAAGACACCCAGCTATCAGAAGAGGCGGAAATACTCACTGTGAGCACCAAATCCAGCTGCTCAAGGTATCTGTGTTCCGTTTCCAGCAGTTCCTTGGCTGTCCGGCGGCGCTTTCTCTCCCAGCGAGCCCTCTGGTCTTCCACAGTGTTGGCTCCAACTGCAAACAGCAGGGATGAGGCACTCATCCCTGAGTCAGGATTGATATACAGGGATGCAAAGGATCCTGAAGAGGCAAGCAAGATGGACACATTACAAAAAAATAACCCATGTCACAGGATAGGATTCTGAGCTAAAAACTGTACACTTTCCTACGAAATAAGGGAAGTCAGATGCCACAACCATTATTAACAGTTTCTTTCTGCATTTCCACACGTGGGCACAGGGGCCCTGCATCAACCAGAGGAACAGCATTAGACAGATCAGGCTGTGAAAGCAAGAGCAGTACATGATGAAACACCTGTAAGCAAATCTCAGTGCACAATCCCACGTGCAAACCACTGCTTCCTGTGCTTTGCCCTCCCCACGCTTTGTGTGAAATTCTCATTAAACTCAAGCAAGTTAGTGGGTGAAAGAGGTACTGTGGATAGGAGCAGAAAACAACGGTAAGATTTGTCTTGTGAGGGGAAAGAGGAGAGACAACACCCTTGCTTATTTTCCCATGGAGGTTACTAAGAAGCAAGTAGCTTGTTTTGTCATTTTCTAACAGTAGTTTGTGCTTCTGGATGCAAGAGAGGCCAAGCAATTGCTGTGAATCAGACCAGCTTTGCTCCTGCTCTGCTCTTCTGCCACAGTATCATGATTTTGTTACACGGAAAAACACCCCCCCTTTCAGCACACCCTCCCAGAAAAAGAGGCATGTTTTAGGCAGAACACAAGTTAGATATTGTTTTGATGAAAAGGCAGTGCAGGCAGTTGCTCACTTGCCCTGGCATTAAGTCTGCAGTTTCACTGGAAGCTGAGTAACCTCCAAAAAGCTCTGGTTCCCACACGGACAAGATACACTAATACAGAAAGATGTGTCACCATAGATAAGGTGATTTGTGAATGTAGATCTGCTGCTTGCAAGAACTTTTCTTGCTTTTCTCTAATACTGTGGGAAAGTCCTCTTTCTCACAGAAGCTATCAGTGGATTTGTAAACTATAGGACACCTGCTCATTGTTTATAGTTCTAGCAGAAAAATATTATGAATAAAGTTCAACCAGGTGCCCCTCCGGGGTGGTTACAGAATTAACCAACTAAACTATGAAAAACTTATCCTATTAAAGAGCTGTAAATAATTAAATAAATCTCTCTAGCCGCATCATCTCCCTGGCTGCTGCTTCTCTCTCTCTCCTCTCCGGGACACGCGATAAGCTACAACAGAGATTTGTCAAACACCATCTTCCAGAGACATTTCAGATACGTAAATCAATGCCTGAAACAAAAGTTTCACGTCAAATGAGTACCTGGACTCATTTAATGAGTTGGCAAAAGTCCAGAGAGCTGAGGGACATGTGCGGTGTTTTACAGTGCCAGCAGCTTCTATGGAGGTTTACCTCATATTCACTTACAGCACAACCACAGGCCTAGATGAGACCACATCCTGGTCAAAAACAGGGCACCTGGCATGGATGGAGAGGCAGCACTGCAGGGACCACCCAAAGCTTAGCATTAGTCCTCCCCTTGAAGTGTTCAAGGCCAGGCTGGATGGGGCCCTGAGAAACCCTGGCTGTGGAAGGTGTCCCTGGGCTTCGCAGGGGTGTTGGAAGGAGATGGTCTTTAAGGTCCCTTCCAACCCAAACCATTCCATGATTCTAGTCGAGTACAGCTGCAAAGTACTCACCAGCAATGGACTAAATCACTGCCACTTGCAGAGCACCTCTAGCCAGGGTAGACTGCAGTCAGGATTTTCACTTTGCAGACCAATTTCTTTTAACATGCAATAACTAAAACAAACAAACAAGTAATGCCAGGTGCGACCATCTCCTGCTCACATAAAGAAATTCAAACACTCCTATTATTGCACAATATATTATGTGTCAGATCTGTAGGGTGAGAGCTGTCTGCAGCCTGTGGGTACACTAGAAAACACTTCACCTAAAAGCCAGAGAACTGCTCTAGCTTGCTTCTCCCATCTCACATTCAGAAACCACTGAACACCCTCTGCTACTGTTAACCTATAATACCTTATAATGAACCATCAGCAGGATGCCCTTCAGTATTCCTAAATTTTTTGAGTACCCTCAAAAAATCTCCTGTTATTATTGCAGCACAGCCTCTTTGGATGTCTCAGGAGTGTAACTACACGGTGGGTCAGTTCTGAGGGCCACACATCCCACACTGTCAGCTAAGGGAAAGGGAAAGGGAGAAACCCTGGAGCCCACAGCCAGCCCTCAGCCACTCTGAGCACTAAAGGAGTAAATATCACAGGAGTTAATACTGTAGGTAAACTGTGCACCTAGCCTTCCTTCAATTCGCCTGTGCTGCTGGGTATTTACGTGGTTTTTGGATCAGTCAAAAACAAGGGTATTAGATTTTTTCAGCAGATGAGAAAAGATGTATCAAAAGTCAAGCAGAATTGAACAGAATGCTTTTCTTGATCAAAAATGAAGCATCTCATTCATTATGGGGATTTTGTGGATTTTTTAAAAAACAAATTAAATATGTTTTAAAGAAACAAATGTTTCCAGTAAAAAAAGAACGTGGGTACGCTGAAAAATATTAACTAAACGTTAACCAGATGTTTTCTCTGACTGTGGCATGGATTCAGGAAATACTTGGTGGAATCTGAGACTAATTTAGCCAAAGCGATCTTTAGGGGTCATCCAGTTGAGCCCTGTGCCCGGAGAGGGGCTACCACCAAAGGCAGCCTGGGCTGCTCAGGGCTTCATCCTGCCCAGGACCTTTCCATGGGTGGAGATCGGGACACTGGGACACCGAGACGTCGGGACACCGAGACATCGGGACCCCACACCACCCCCGCCGCCCGTTACCTGCCGGTCCCGCCGCCGCCCCGCATTCAAACGGCGGCCCCGCCCCGGCAGGCGGTCCCGGGGCGGTCCCGGNCGCTCCCGCAGACCGACATCGGGGACATCCTCGTCGCCATGAACCCCTTCCAGCCCCTGCCGCTCTACGGGAGAGAGGTAAGCGCCGCGCCCCGCGTCGCGCCTCGCCGCCCCCCGGCCGCTCACGCCTCTCCGCCGCCGCTTCCCCGCAGGTCTCCGAGCGGTACCGGCGCCTCCAGACCGACTCGCTGCCGCCCCACATCTTCGCCGTGGCCAGCCGCGCCTACCACGCCATGCTGGGCCGCGGGGGCGGCGGGCCCCGCAACCAGTGCATCCTCATCAGGTGAGCGGCGGCCGGGGGTCCCGGGGCCAGCGGGGGGCCGGGGGCGGCCGCCGAGCTCTCGCTGGGATCTCCCTGCTTAAGGGTCAGGTGACGCTCGTCTCCGGTGCTGTTGGTGAGTCAAAATCCATCTGCGCTGGCAACACATCCCTCATCCCTACCGCTTTCCAGACAGGAGAGCAGGCAGGTTGTAAGAAAGTGTGGGCAAACAAAACTGGCTTTTGTGGAGCAGCTCGGCCAACAATCTTTACAACAGTAAAGATGTTAGGTTCACTTCTGGGGATCCCTGCCTTTGGAAAGATTTAACCAGCTCTGGGAAAAGCCGCTGGGTGCTCTTCTCTGGCAACGTAACTGCCGGGGTAAAAGCTGTAGTAAAAGTTGGAAGGGTGTTAATGGAAGGAACCAGTTTTCACGAAGTAGAGTTTCCCATGTATAACCAAAGAGCAGGAAGATCTACAACATGCTTTTCAGCTCTAAAACCTTTGGGAGTCTGGTCAGGGAGGATCTTATTGCCGTGGGCAGTTTTGTGCACTAGCAGTCGGGGGAAAGTGGTTCTTTTAACCAAAGAGCCTACCAGTATGACGAACGTCCCATTCCTTCATGTCGCTCTTGTTCTGCTGGAACTCTGCAGTGCAGCAGATAGTGTCATTTAGCAGAGAAAGCCTCAAACAAAATCAACTATCAGAGAAAGTATCAAACAACAAGGAGAAAGCCTTGAAACATTAACCGCCTCTCCTCTACAACTGGGTGTTGTAGAGAACAGTTTAAAATGTCGTCTCAGTTAAAATGCTAATTGCCAACTTCTTTGATTTAATGCTCCTTTATATTTACGTTCTGATAATTTTATTTGTATTTTCGGTCTACATGGTGTGGAAGTGGCTTGCTGAATCACTGCTGAGTGTTTTGGTGAAACTGGGAGCTAACTTTGAGGGGCACTTGAATCCTGCTCATTTCTGTAGCCTCCAGGCCACTGGTGCCTGTGCTTTACATGAAGTGCTCTCAGGAAGTGGTGGCCACGGAGTCAGCAGGTGCCAGAGGCACTGCTGGTAGGGCTCTGGGGGATAGAGAACAGTCATTGTATTTGTCTTGGGAGGTGGAAGACAAGAAAGAGTAACCTGTAAGAATTTGCCAAGTGGTCAGTAGTCTGGTTGTTTTCTGGCAGCATTTCAGAGATGAGGCTGATACACTCCTGTGCATCGAGCAACGTTTTACCTGGTCTGTGTGTTGCTGTCACAGGAAGTTCATGGTTTTCCTCGCTATGAGTGGTGAAACACAAATTAACAGGTTTCCCTGACATGAGCGTTGTTGGGGTGAGTGGGGAAGATGAGGTCACTCCTGTTAGACCATAGTTCACCACAGCAGCACAGGGACACACCAGGGTCTCCTGTCCCTTGTAGTCTCTTCAGTGTCTCCAACTGAGTCTGAGAGTTCTGGGTAGTGTTCTTCAGAGGCTGTTGCTGGATGAAGCAGCAGCTGCCAGGTCATAAGTGTTCATTGCTACCAAACTGTCCTGAGCTACAAATTCCACTGGCTCCTCTTGGCTTCCCAGTTGCAAAGGACGTTAGTCATAGCCTGGGTGTGCTGCAGTACAGCACTTGGATCACCTGAAGATGACTTTGCATTTCTTCACAGCTAGGGGCAGTTACACACCTGCTGTGCTTGCAGGACCTTATGAAGGTGTTGTGCTTGTTGGAGGGTCTAAGGATAAGCTTGAACCATGGAAGTGCTGTTTAATATTTTTTTTTGTGGAGGAGAGAAGTTACTGAAAACTAAAAATAAACCTGGCATACTGAGCAGGGGCACTGGTTGGCATGTTCTCAACTGGCAAAATGGTCTTATTTTGTTCGTATGTATTTGGATGGTGCTGGTCTGACCCGTGCTTGAGTTCAGGGACCTCCTGTAGTATTTGAGGTTTTTAGCCAGCTATCACACACACTTGATACCAAGCGCACAACAGCTGGGAGCCACAAAGCAATAAAGCCACACCACATGCTCAAAGGTCAGCTGTGGAAACAGAGACCTGCCCTCAAGTATACCTCCACCATTTCCTGCAATTTTTTTCCCCACGCATATGCTGAAGTTCTCAGCTGGTATGAGAACTTGTTTCAGTCAAGGCTATGTTGTCTCACTGATTGTGCATTCCCCCTCCCACGACAGGGGAAGCTGCACTTTCCAAGTGCTGGTTGTTTGATGTGGAGGCAGAGGCGTGTGGAGGCGTGACAATACAGTGATGTGCGCTGCTGGCACTGTGGGAGTGTGGGCAGCTCTGTGCCCGTGTTCCCAGCTGGCTGAGGCACATGAGTATGTGAAACACCCGAGAGCTGAGACTGCCACAGCATCTCGTGTCAGTATCCAGTTGTGAACGTGATGTGGATAGGGCAAATCTCTCTGGAGGAAGAGGAAGCTGCTGGCTCCAGCATATGTGAGGGAGTTGATGTACCAGATGAGTTTTGAAGCAGAGCAAATGGTCTGCTTGGTGCATCCCATCCAGAAGTGACAGCATGGGGTATATCTATACTCCCTTGCAGAGGGAGAAATCCCTGATGAAGGACAAGAACCTCATGGGACACCCTGTGTAAAGCTGTGGTGTGGAAGTTTTTACTCACACATGTGATTTTACTGAAAAACTTGTGAAACTCTCATAGAGCACTCTCAAGTGATGGAGCACTTGAACCGTAAGGGGTAGAACAACTTGACTTTAAGGCTGATGGAATTTATTTTGCTTTTTTCTTGGCAGTGGAGAGAGTGGTGCTGGAAAGACAGAGAGTACAAAGTTCTTGTTGCAGCACATAATGAACCTATGCAAAGGCAACTCACAGCTGGAGCAGCGGATCCTTCAGGTAGGTCACTGCAGGATGGTGCTTGAAGGTGCAGAAGCAACACTTCTGCAAGACAACTTGCATTAGGCTTAGGAAGCCTGCTGGTGAATCACCGCTGGAAATCAGGGAACCACACATAAGACACATAAGAAAGCCATGGATAAGAATGGTGACATAGCTGACCACAAATTAGAAGTGTTAGTAGGTCAGTAATACTGTTTGCTGGAGATGATTCTTAAATTATAGAAAACTATTGCAATCATTTATCATGTTCTCTGTTACAAGAGATTGGTGGCATTTTTCCAAATTATTTCCTGTTTGAGGTAGAACAAGAACTTTCATTAGAAAAATGAAAACTTTTTTTAATGGTACACAGGGATGAAGACTTCACACAGCCTTTGGTAACCTATCCTTGGCTACTTATACTGCCAGGCACTGCTAGCTGGCTAACTGCCGTCCTTGCTCTTTTCGCATATCTTTGCTAGCTCATTTTGAGGCATATTAGTCTCTTTGGTCTGAAATATTTCCACCTGAATTTCTCCCCAGGGAGTTGTGAGGTTTTTTTAAACAAATCATACTTTAAACCTTCTGTATGAGTGAGTAAGAAGAGTGAGTTCTTGGACTACTTCACTGTAAAGTCTGTCTTCTCAGATTTCCTGTAGAAACATAGAGGTCTTTCTCTGTGTGGTGTGTTAACTTCAACCAGTGCCCACCAGGCCACTCTACCACTCCCCCTCCTTAACTGGACAGGGGTAGAAAAACATGACAAAAGGCTCATGGGTTGAGATAAGGACTGTGAGATCACTCAGCAACTACCATCACAGTCAAAACAGGCTCATCTTAGGGAAAATTAATTTAATTTCTCGCCAGATAATATCAGAGTAGGATAATGAGAAATGAGAACAAATCTTGAAATACCTTCCCCAACTCCTCCCTTCTTCCTAGGCTCAACTTGACTCCCAGTTTCTCTGCCTTCTTCCCTCCAGCAGCACAGGCAGACAGGGAGTGGATGTTGAGGTCACAGCATCAGAGATTATCTGTGCTACTGTCTTCTTCCTCGTGTTCTTCCCCTCCTCCAGCCTGGGGTCCCTCCCACAGGAGACAGTCCTTCAGGAACAGACTGTTCCAGCATGGGCGCCTTGATGTGATGCAGTCCTTCGGGAACAGGCTGCTCCAGTGTCAATACCCACCACAGGGTACTGTCCTTCAGGAACAGACTGTTCCAGCATGGGCGCCTTGATGTGATGCAGTCCTTCGGGAACAGGCTGCTCCAGTGTCAATACCCACCACAGGGTACTGTCCTTCAGGAACAGACTGCTCCAGTCTGGGTCCCCACCACAGGGTGCAGTCCTTCAGGAGCGGGGTGCTCCAGCATGGGCCCCCCACAGGGTCACAAGTGCTATCAGCAAACCTGCTCCAGCATGGGCTCCTCTCCACAGGCCACAAGTCCTGCCAGCTGGGCTTCCCATGGGGTCACAAACTCCTTCAGGCATCCACCTGCTCTGGTGTGGGGTTCTCCAGGGGCTGCAGGTGGATCTCTGCTCCCCCATGGACCTGCAGGGGCACAGCTGCCTCACCGTGGGCTGCATCACAGGCTGTAGAGGAATCTGCACTTGCAGCTGGAGCAGCTCCTGCCCCTCCTCCTTCATGACCTTGTGTCTGCAGAGCTGTTCCTCTCACACATTCTCAATCCTCTCTCTCTTCCGTGGGTGTGCAGCAGTTTCTATCCCAGAGGTGCTGCCACTGTCACTGGTGGGCCCAGCCATGGCCAGTGGCAGGTCTGTCTTGGAGCCGGCTGACATTGGCTCTGTTGGACACGGGGGAAGTGCCTGGCATCTCCTCACGGAAACCACCTTTAGCTCCTGCTGCAACCAAAATATTGACACATAAACCCAATGCCCCATGCTGTGCTTTGGGCTCTGGAATGGTGTATTAATTCAGTGTGGTATCATCCCTGGTGGATCCAAGGTGAATGCCTGTGCTGGGTTGTGGGAACGTGACATTGATACACCTGCTGTCTCTGCTTAGAGCTGGCTTGGGCCACGCTGCCAGGCTGCTTCTGACCTGAGCAGGTTCCACAAGCAGGAGAGCTGTGTTTGCTCAGCAGAGTGCCTAGAGCCAGCCTGAAGTTCCTTCGCTGGAAATAACACTCACTTCGGCTCACATGAGTTGCCCTTGGAAAGCCTGGAGGTGACAACAAAGAGATAAAATATGTCTTATTTGGATATCCAAGGACTGAGTTAGTCCTTTGGTGGATTAAAGTGTCTTGCTTTAAAGTTGTGTTCAACAGGCTGCCCAGCATCTACTCTGAGGCATTGTTCTTCCAATTGACAGGCATTCTTTGCTCAAATACAGAAAAATTGTCATTTTGCCACTTTTGCATCCAGCTTAACAAGCTGGTCTGATTGTTCTGTAATTTCTTTATAATTCACTGTCATTATGTCTATAAATTCCAGTAGCCAAGCTGTCATACATGTACTAACTGAGTGCCATGTTGACTTCGTTTATTGCTGTAGTATAGCACTCAAATTATCTAGTGAGAACAGATACTGTGTGGAAATCAGTTATACCAACCTAATCTTTTAACAAATGACTCAACGATCTTACTGAGATCCCATCAGTTTGATTGTACTGATTGTCGTTAATCTCATGCTGCTTAGTCTTTGTGATATTTGCCTCTGAATTTCTTTATCCAGACAGAGATAAAATAGGTGCTCATCCATATTCATGGAGTGGTTCCTTTTCCATCTGAACTCTGAATAGCAAATGCTAAAGATAAATTTTTCCAAGTTAGATTGGATCACTTAATCTGAAGAATGGTTGTTCTGCTTCCTCGCTTGTTGTAGGTGAATCCATTGCTTGAAGCTTTTGGCAATGCCCAGACTGTGATGAATGACAACAGCAGCCGCTTTGGAAAATACATACAGCTGCGTTTCCAGAACAATACAGGTAAAGTCAAGGGCGATTGCTGGCCTGGGGAGTGGTTAGGAACTGGAGGGAGTGGACTGAGTAGCCAAAACCTGTGGAGAGTATAATTTTGGCATGTGATTCCCTGTGGGAAGGGTGTGCAATTAAGTAATATCTCACAGCAGCCACTGTTGGGTAGGACCTGGATAGGATAAGGCCTGGGTTTGGATGGACTGGGAGTACGGGAAGGATATGGGGATGAGTATCAGTAATACTCTGTGATGCCACAAGCCTTTGTTTCTGCTAAAAGAGGTAAACAGAAACGTGTAAGACCACAGAAAGCATGGAGAAGCCCATTTTCCAGTGTCCTGGGCAGCCTAGAGGGTCTTGCACACAAGAAAGCTGATTTAGACAATTCTGTGCTCCTGTCACCAAATAAGAGGTGTGGGACAGCCCAGGCAGCTTCATCTCCCCCAGGGTGAAGTTCCCCACCCTGTCACCTTCTTGTGTGCAGTGCGAGGTGCAAAGCTGAGCGAGTACCTGTTAGAGAAGTCAAGGGTGGTGCAACAGGATGCTGGGGAGAGGAATTTCCACATCTTCTACTACATGTTTGCTGGACTGTCTTCAGAGCAGAAGGAGATATATGGGTTATTGGATCCTTCACTCTACAGGTACGTCAAAGGCAGGCCCTAGTTTAGCCTTCGTGGTGGGTGGTGAAGGGGAAAACAGCATAATGGGTTTTTTTCCTCTGCCCCGGGGTTTTGTCTGTGGGTGAGTGGAAGCTGGAGTGGGATCTAAATGGAGCTACATGGACAGATATTATGGATCATCATGGAAGCTGGGAGGTCTGTGATCTCTGCTGCATTACTCTGGAAAAGTTTCTTTCCCCTTCTTGTCTCCACTGCTGGTGATCTGCTTTGTTCCTGTGGGGTAGGGCAGAGTTACAGTGCTGATTGTGTGACAGTTTTGTTTGGGATATGCACTTTCTCAGGTACATAAATGGAGAATTTGGTACAAAAGAAGTAGCTGAACACTGGATGCACAAATACCAAGAGGTTTGCAATGCCCTTGACATGGTGGGCTTCCAAGAACAGGTTAGTCCTGGGGCTATTTAATTTCCATCTGTGCTTCCTGCAGACACAGGGTTTCTTTCTAGCTGCTCTTTTGAGACTCAGTCCTATTCTTTCTCTAGATTTTCCATATTACTTCCAGACCACCTGAGTCTGCCAGACTTTGTGGAGACCTTTTTCCCACAGGTTGCCTGTGCCTCTTCCCTTAACCTCTCCAACTTCTGGGTCCTCTGTGTAGTACATGCTACATGCCAATAGGTTTTTCGCCTTTCTTCTGTGTTTTAGGAGCAAGTGGACATGCAGGCTATCTTGGCTGGTGTGTTGTCTCTGGGCAATGTGACCTTTGAGGCTCAGGAGAGCTATGGACCTGTAAAACTCAGTGCAGCCTCCCGGGGATGGCTGAAGGCTGCAGCAGTGAGTCACAAGAAATACTGACAGAAACCTTATGGGTATAATGCTCTTCCCCAGTGGCTGTGTGACTGCAGAAGCTGTTCCTGCCAGAGATGGTAGAGGGTCTTTCTGTCTCAGAGTGTGAAGGTTTCTAAAGAACAAGGATTTTTTTTTTGAAATGTACATTTTGACCCCATGATTGCATTTGTGTTCACTGCTATTCATACCAAAAGAGATGTGTCTCAGCTTCTATTCCTTGTGTGTTTAGAACCAGTGTCTTACATAGTCAATATATGCCTTGCTGACTTCATACAACACAAGCTTTTTAAAACTTAATGTTTTATGTTAGTGAGTATGATGATGCCTTGGAGAAATTCAGGTGTGCAGTATCTGTACACTGGTTCTGTGTTTTCATCGTATTTTGTCCAAGGATACAACCCTTAGTGCTGTCTTTTTTTTGTTGGTTATCTTAAATTAAGCTTTCTACTGTTTTGCATGAAATTATCACAGATTAAGAAATACATATTTCCCAGGACCATACCATTTCTGTTATATGGCTTGGATACATTATCCTGCTGTGTTAACACAGAAGAAAGTAGCATACTTCTCCCCTTTCTGTTTCTTTTCATTTTGGCCTATTTGAAATCCCAGCACCCTTGCTCTTTGGTTTCACTCCCATCTCTCTGCCTGTTTCCCTCCTACGCCATACCTGAAACAACCACCTACATCTGTTCAGCAGCCAGCTTCTTTTTATCTTACTTCTGAAAGCCTGCTCCTCATTTTTAGCCCTCAGGAGGAGAATTCCTGTTAAACCACTGAGGGGTTCAGTGTGTCTGAGTTCGCTTTGTTTCCTGCCTCTCGTGTGGGTTCGTGTGACTCTGAAGCTGAGATGCTTCAGCACCTGCACAGTCACCTCCGTGTGGTGCTGTTCAATAAGTCATTGAACCGCTCAGCGGGGACTGGCGTGGCTCCCAGAGAAGGTGAAAGGTGGCAGCACTGGGAGAGCTAAACAAAAAGTGTTTGAGAGGGAGCGTGTGAGGTTGGTCGCTGCGGGGGTGGAGCAGATCAGAGCCCGCATCTGACTCCGGTGCCAGCAGTAGCACTTGCTTTACGGTGGGGCTCAAAGGCCTGAGCCTGAATCGTGACCCCGTTGCACAGAGATACAATCCCCACGAGCAGAGTAAGGGTTTACAACTGGCTGTCCTCATCCATTTCCTGTTTCCCAGGGTCAGTTTGGAGTTCAGGAAGATGAGCTGTTAAAATGCCTGATTTGTACGACGTCAATGACCCGAGGCGAGCAGATCCAGCGTTTTCACACCCAGCAGCAGGCAGAGGGTAGGAAACATAATGAATTGCAGATGTGTGGCTAGGAAGATTGGGTTTTGATGGAAGGGTATCCTCACACATGTGCGGCTTGTTGGGAACAAAGATGTCCTTCTGTGCCCCTTCGTTCCTCTCACAGAGAGGCAAATATGTCAGTGTTTATCTGTTTAGTCTCTTACTGACATGTAGGGCCATGAATGCTGCTTTTGTTTGGTCTCCAGGAGACTGCAGAGATTAAATGAGAAATGAAGGAATTAGCTTTGCTTTTTCCCTCAGTCCAGCCCAGAAGGAAGCTCTAGGTATTTGTACAATAGAGGGAAAGGTTCCTGCTGAAGAGTGCTGGCCGTGTGCAGAACTCTAGGTAATAAATGGAGAAACAACCACGAGAACAAGGAGATATCACAGTATCAGGAATGGAGTGAAAAGAGTAAAATAGCAAACACAAGGTGTTATTTCCCCCTTCAATAAAACAAGAAAATAATCTGAGGTAATCTGTACCAAAAGGTTCAGTTAAAATATAGTATCTTTAAAGGTAATTTAAAAGAGAGATTACTGCCTAAAATTAATGAAAGAAAAAAATTAAAATGAAGTGGGATTAGCAAGTTCTGTTTTACAAATTTCTCTTGACGATGAAATATACATCTCTTATCATAGGTCATGTTAGTTTGTCTCCTTTTTAGAATGTCAGCAAGCTGTCCTTCAATTGCATCCTCTTCTTGCCTACAGCATTTAAACACTAAGGAACTGTGGGCTAGGAGGAAGAGAACTGTTCAATTTTCCAAGTAAAATTTGGAGTTTCTCCCTTGGTTTAGCAGTGAGGAGATCCATGTTCAATAGATCTTCAGAGAGGAAAGCAAATCTCTGGATAGTCAAAGAAGTGGCATAACTCAAAAATGCCCTGGTATGCCATGTGTGATCTTGTAGAAAGATTGTGAGGATTTTGGAGTTAAAGAGCTGGTTTTACACTTACAAAGTGCGGGGACAATCAGACACCTAGTGAATGTTTATCTGATCTTTAAAGTAATTTTATATAGACATTGTTGCTAAAGGTGGATGTACTGAGGCAGCTCTTGTGTTCTGTCCCTGCTCTCCTGTGAGCCCTTCCGTGAGCTGCTGTTGTTCCCTCTGTGCAGATGCCCGGGACTCCATTGCAAAGGTGGCCTATGGCCGAGTGTTTGGCTGGATTGTTTGCAAGATCAATGAGCTGCTGGCTGAGAATGTGGATCCTGGGGTAGAACTGAGGGAGATAGGTGAGTTCTGCCTACCTTGCTCCTGTTCTGTTCTCAAATGTGCATCCCTCAGCCACACGGGAAGGACACAGCATGAGGTTTCACAGAGCCTGCATGCTGGGATGCATTATCAAGACAATGATCCTGCTGGAGATAAGAGTCAGCAGCATGAAGTCTGCAGGGCCTTATTCAACTCCGAGCAGTCAGCTGATCTGAAGCAACTGTGGGGCTGTAGTTCTGGGGCCCTCTGGCTTAGCAGAGAAGCCAAGCTGGAGTGGGTCTTCTCTTAACTAGCTCTCCAAGCTGTGGAAGAGCTGCCAGTGGTCTCTCTTGGCTGTGCTTTCCCTGTGCCACAAGAGCTGTGTGACAGGAGATTTAGTTGTGTGTTGGTGTACACTGTGATCTGCAGGGATGGTCTGCAGGCTCCATGATGTGCTCTTCTTCCCTTTTTTTAGGCATCTTGGATATTTTTGGGTTTGAGAACTTTGCCGTGAATCGTTTTGAACAGCTTTGCATAAACTTGGCCAATGAGCAGCTGCAGCATTTCTTCAATCATGTAAGTCTGCTGAGGGTGACCTCACCTTGTGCTGCAGAGAGAGCAGAGCACTGCTTTATCTGGCATGTGAAAGAGAGCATGGGGAAAAACAGATCTATTGCCTGGGAGGACAGAAATAGTGATTAGTGAAGCAGGATAGAGAGCAGCAACCTTCCCTGCTGGGGCAGGGGAACCACTGGGACAGGAAAGGGAGAGGTAGTAGGATCAAGCAGTAACCAAAGTCATGGGAGCAGGGACACTTACACTCTGAGAAGTGTTCCTGCTTTATGCACCAGCACCAGTGAGTGCCAGGCTTACAGAGAACCACAGAGAACAGCAGCTACATCTTGGATCTGTCATGCTGTGGCTCAGAGTGCCACACACCTCCATCCTCTTGCTCAGGGCAGGAAGGAAGATGTTCAGGGTTGTCTAGCCAAGACTGCTGGGTGCTTCAACCTTCTTTTTCTTTATTTCAGCACATTTTCCAGCTGGAGCAGGCTGCCTATAAGGAAGAGGGGCTGCCTTGGGAGACCGTCACATTCAACAATAATGAATCTGTTCTGGTGAGTTAGAGGACTGACGGAATAGAATTACTCCATCCAGCCAAGAAAAAAGTCTTGCTCTTTCTGCCATGGGGAAGAGATGCACCTGGGAAGAACCTCTGCAAAGGGTGGTGAGGGTAAGAGGGGATGTCCTGCACTGCTTCAGACATATTTTCTGTGTCTCCTTTCCTGCAGAATCTGCTCCTGGCCAAGCCCTTTGGGGTGCTGTCTCTTCTGGATGAGCAGAGTGCATTCCCTCAGGTATGTATGAGAGAGGAGACAGAGAAAATACTCTGGGGGCTAATATATGAATGAATATCTGGGCTACAGAAAGTGCTCTTGGGTTGGAGTGCAGGATGAACAGAGACATCCCTATGTGTGACTTAAGAGATGGGACATCCGGTTCAGGGACAGTCTAGTGGCATTGGCATCCCTCAGAAGAGTCAGAGACAAGGTACAGCAGAAGACTATTGCACAGCCAAGGATACTTCCAAGACTTTGTTTTCATTCCATATGTCCTCATCAGGCCTCTGTTGCAGCTTATGAAATCTGCTCTCTTGCAGGCAACTGATAAGACATTTGTGGATAAACTAAACAGCACCTTTAAGGGGAATTCACACTTCCACCCACCCCGAAGCTGTCTTTTGGACTTCACCATCGTTCACTATGCTGGGAAAGTATGTACTGTTTGCAGGAAGAATGCTGTTGTAGTGTATGTTGGAGGGGGTGGAAATGTTGCCTGACAAATAAAGCTTTGATGTTAAGGAATGTGTGGGCTGAGGATGACACTAACAGAAGTGATGTGTTCCAGTGGATTGCCTCCTGGAATTCCCTGGGATTTATGTAAAAAGTACAGGAAGAGAAGACCCCTGAGGAAAGTGGGGCTGCCCCTGGGAAGTGTAAAGCTTTAGAAAAATCTGCTATTTTCCTAAGCATCATTTTATTAGAACTCTAGTTCTAAAATGGTACTTTACAGATAAATGTACTGTGTCTGCTGTGCAGCACCAAAGGACAGGCTAAAGGCTTTCTCTTTACCTATCGGGTTCCAGAGTATAGCAGTGACTATGTTTTTGCAAACGGCTGGGAACACTGTGTAAACAGCCAGGTAATTAATGTTTTGAAAGTGGAGGCAGTTATTTACACACTCAATGGTGTCTAAGCAGCTTGAGGTTTAGGACTATTGCATGTAACTTTACTGCCACCAGTATTGAAAGCATTGGTCCACATAAATTGTATTGATTGGAGATAATTTTTGGAACAGGAGCAGATATTACAATTCAGGCCATTGTAAACTCGCACCTTAGTAATCTAATCTCTGCATTGTTGACTAAGTTATTATTTGTGACATTTATGATTACAAAAATTAACATTTAACACTTAAAAGGTGGATGTCTCAGTGTTACACTGCGCTCCTGTGGTTCTGATGCCCCCTCCAGGTGCATGGTTTTGTTCCTCAGGGTTGACATCTGAGTGGGGTGCGTGCATGTTTAAAGAATTGCTGTACAAGCCAGAGTACATTCAGTTTAACACACGATCAGCTCCCGGCAGGCTGTGGAGGTGGCGTTCACAGCCAGCCTGCGAGGGCTGCTGTCCGTAGTGACTTGCTGCCCTTTCCCCAGGTACAGTATACTGCCAGTGGCTTTCTAGAGAAGAACAGAGACACCTTGCCAGCCAATGTCCGTGGGCTCTTCATCAGCAGCGTCACCCCCCTGCTCAGTGTGCTGTTCACAGGCAAGTCCCTCTGCACATCCATCATGAGCCAAGGCCCACCTTGGCAAGAGTTAAATGTGAGCATGAGGCTCCGTGTGTTTCACAGAGTGTGTTTTGCAGCTGGCAGTGCCAGGGAGACTCTGGGAATGCTGCAGCCTAGAGTGGGGCTGCTGGCATGTCCTGAGCTGTCAGAGCTGTTTATTCCCTGCCATGGAAAGCCAGGCAAGTTGTATCCCCTTCCAGAGAATTAGCCACTGCTCAGATGCCTTCCCATCTTCTCCAAGGCCAGGGCAGAACTGTCTCCACTGGTCCTTTCTATACACTCTGTTCTTATCTGAAGCTTTACAAGGTCATAGATTCTAAAAACGGAGCCTCACAACTTGTTAAAACTCTGAGGTCATGTGTGATTTTCTCCTACCGCTACACTCCCTTTTTCCAGTTATCAATAAGCTTTCAGATTCTCCAAGGCTTCTAATTAAATTAAAAATTTAGAGAAAGGTCAGGTGGGTCCTTCGCTGGAAACTGGCTGGCAGAACACAGTGCTTCTGGTACAGAAATTTCATAATTTTTTGGTCCCATTCAGTCCATGCCACTTTCTGGGGTTTACAAGAAACTAATGAATTTAATTTCTATTCTCCTGCTGCTCAGGACTACGTTTCTTCATTACCATTTCTGCTCTGTTATCGAATCTACTTAGCCTAGTCCTAACTCTTTCAAAGCTCATAAACATCAGACATAACCTGTTTTCAGGTTGGTTGTCCAGTCCTGGGCAATGGCTTTAAGTGCTGAACAAAGAGTTTCACCCAGATGACCTCCAGAGGACACTCCCAACCTCATTCTGTGATTTTATGATTCACATGAAGCCATTGCATCAAGGGTGCACAAGATCCTTTAGTAAATTAAACTTCCCTGATTTCCTCATCTTGTCACTGAATTAGTTATAAGCTGACTTTAAATAACCTCCTGAGTGCTGTAGGTGAGCTCCTCATTTGCTGCCTGTACCATTTTTTCTGCACTCTTAGATGCCCATTGATGATAATCCTATTGAAAGTCCTTTAGGTTTTTTTAATAACCTGATTGTCATGTCTTCTCAGTGACAGAAAATAATGTTGTCTGCCTGTGTGCTTCATGTATTTGCATTTTCTTCTTCGTTTTTTTTAACTCCGTCTTTGTAGTTCCACATGACAAAACCTAACACTCTGTCTGTGATTCAGTATTTGTAAAGAGGCTTGTGTGTGAAGTTAGGCTTGAATGTTTAGCCTTGGTTGATTGCAAGCTGATGTACAAAATCAACTGATTGTCTCTGTTCTTCCAGCCACTGTCTCCAGGACGGGGACCCTGATGCCTCACATGAAAGCCAAGGTATTGTACTTCAGGTCCATATGACAATTGATAAATACTACCTGATAATTATTATTTGAGGAACTGGCTGAAAAAGGGCAGAAGTTGTTTTAAGTAAGAGCAGACAACAATCAGCTTGTAACAGTTTCTCCTTGGTTTTTTACCATGTTTTGTGCTCGCTTCTGCCATTTATTTCTTTAACTTGCCTTCCCATTCTTTAAATCCATTCTTCCTCATTTTTTACCATCTGTCTTCCAGGAGTGCTCTTTGGCTGTCGATCAAGCGCTTCTTCCAGGGCTGATCCTTTGTTTTGGTCTGGTTTCAGGTCATGGCGGGAGCAGATGACACCTTCAACAGCACACGGAAGCAGTCTGTTGGAGCTCAGTTCCGGGTACAGTACTGCTGCCCTGAGGTGCCCCGTGAGATGAAGGGAGTGATAACTTTATCACTGCAAATATCACTGCACTGCTTTCGGAGTGCTAAGCGTGGTTAAAACAGACATTATGTAGGCAGGAGTTTTCCTGGTTGCCGAGCAGGGCTGATCATGGTGGGACTGGCACAGTTGTTGCCAGAACCCAGGAAGTTGCCGTGGGGTGAGAAAACAGTTCTTGCTGCAGGATATTGCACATCTGGCAGTGCTTTGGCTTGATGGACTGTTGGTCTTCCTCTTGCCAGCATTCCCTGACGGTGCTCATGGAGAGGATGTATTCTGCCAACCCGCACTTTGTGCGCTGCATAAAACCCAACAGCCAGAAGGAGCCAGGTGTGCTGGACAGCCAGGTGGTGCTGCAGCAGGTGGGTGTCCTTTCCAGGGGCTTCTGCCACATCTCAGTGGGAGGACAGATCCGACCAAAAGCCTGTGTGTGGAAGGTGACTCACTTGAGTCTCTCCTTGCAAGAGAATCACCCATCACACTTTATGTGTGTGTAAAGATCCTGAGTATTGGGTTGTTTTTATGACACAGACAGCTAGGTCCAGATTTTGCAATCTTAGTTCTCTCTCATTTCTTTTTCATTAATGCAATGAGATCTGCTTGTCGGGCACTAAGATTCATCTTTGCGTCTTCCCCTGGATGGGGACTGGTACAGACAGTACTCCGGAAAAAATGCTTTCCAGAGGAGACTGTTCTCACCCATCAGCCAGGGCAAGTCTGAATAGAAAGCAAGATGGGATTGCTTTGATAGGATCTGAAATGCACTGATATGACTGTATTTGGATATTCTGTCAGGTCTGAGATCTAGACGCTTTAAAGAATACTGAAAATGATTAGAAGAGTTCAGAAAGCTCAGTGGCCTCTTTAATGTATATGAGAAAGGATAGGATTAAAAGGAAGTTCATCCATGCCTCAGAGTACTTCTGTGTCCAGATTTGGAAATATGAAGTTATCCTCTAAGGGACAGAGGCAAAGCAGTACCCATGGCTGGAAGGTGAAGTTATTTCAGTCATTGGTTTTCATGGTTTCCAACTTCTAACTCAGAGTGGTTAATCATCAGAGTTACAGGATGTGGTAAATTCCATCCTTAACCAAGGAAATATTCTCAGAAAAAAACCTTTTCATTTTGAACTGGAGAAGTTTAGGGCTGAATGAAGTAACTTCTGCCTGCAAAGGAGCAAACTGATGTCCTAATGACCTGTTTCTCTTTGTTCTCTGATCCTCTGTGGTGCTGCTTCAGCTCCGGTACAATGGGCTGCTGGAAACAATCCGTATCCGAAGAGATGGTTTCTCCTGGAGACCCTCCTTTGAGGAATTTGCTGAAAGGTCTGTTAAAATCTCTGAATATTCCTGGTTAGATATTATTAGGGAAATGACCCTGATAACTAGATATGGGCAAGGAGTAAAACAGCCTCTTCAAAGTTCATATGGTCTGATGTCATGGGGTTATTTGCTGTGAGAGGCTGAGTGGGAAAGATAGCGATTTCTTGTTGTTTGCTGTCAGGGTGATAAGGATCGGCTCAGCCCATCAAGGACGTGGCTTTTATGTGTTTGTATTGGTTTGTTTTCCACAGATACGGAATTCTTCTAGTTAAACCTGGTGTTCCACTCACAAAAGAAAGGTAGGAACACTTACTTTGTTGTGGGCAGTCTGGTTTCTTCCTCAGAGGCTCGTACTCTGGGTAGCACAGGAAACCAAGTAAAAGGGACAGACAAAAAGAGGATGGGATTTTGTGGTGATGGGGAACACAGATCTTGTGCAAGGACATTTCATGTTTAAAAGACATTCGGTACCATGATGAATTAAATCTCTCTTGAATTGTTATGTAGCAATTAAATTCAATTACTATAAAGCCTTGTTGTGCTGTGAAGTGAAAACTGACAAATGTACTCAATTTGGGGAGTGACAATAGTGGTGAAGGACATCCACTGAACTCAGCATGGCAGGGTCTCAAGTATAGTTGTTAGGTGGCTCTCCAGGCTTTTTCCTGATGGCCACATGTGAGAAGAAGATAAAGACAATGCTGAACAAGCACCGACTATCTCCCAGGTTAGAGATGTTTCTAATCCAAGAATTTTGTCTCTGTACAGGCAAAATATGCCATCAGCACTTTCAGAATCTGACTGTTACACACGTAAATGTCCTTCCAGCTCTGCAGAGAGACAGAGTTTTACCCTGCCAGCTTTTTCCTTCCTACATCTAGGGCAGCAGTTCCCCACCTCCTCTTCTCTACTTTCCCAGCCTCTCCTTTCTGGCAGTGTCAACTGTGATTGATAGTGAGAATGAATCATGTAAAGAAGCCAGCTGAGAGGGTTTTTTTAGTCATTTAAGAAAAGGATTTGAATGATCTCCTGGAGCAATTCTGTCCTGGCAGTCATTCCTCCTGCCTGCACAGTGCTTCCTTGAACTTCCTGACGCTTCTGAATAGTAAGAATTGTAAACTCAAGTGAAGTCACAAGAGAATCTCATAGATGGGGGAGAGATGATTGTAAACAGGCAGCATGCTCTGTTTGGAGACACAAAATCATGGGATGCATTTCAGAAAAAAATCCCATGGACATGGATTGTGGCACTGTTGGAAGTTGGCTGAGATAGAAGGAAAAACACTTCTGCTTTCCTGTGTGAGATACTAGCAAAAAGTGCCACTATGATTTCACAGCCTGGATTAGCAGGAGAGGGAGGAAGCTATGTGCTGCAGCTAGAGCTGCTTTCAATTCCAAGTGTCAGGGAATCTTTACGAGTGACCCAAATTTTATCACTGGAGTCTGCAAAATGAAACTGGAATTGGAAAACAGACTTTCTCCCGGAAGTCTTGCTGTGCTGACCTTGCAACTTGTGTCCTCCAAACAGCTTGGAAACAAAATGAGGAAAAACACTTCTGAGAATAAAATAGGCTCTACAAAATTGCCTCCCAGGGAGTTGAAGTAGATCTGCCTCTGGGAACCCCTTCGCTGATGTTCTTCCCAAATATGATCCTAGCTGTACCTCAAGGAGCATTACAGACTGACAGCCAGTTACTGACTACTGGGAATCGCTGCGGCACTTTATGCCCCTTTATGCAACTGAAAACATTGGTGTTCGCTTTGGGTGGAAAATTATTTACTTCACTTTTTCCATCTCTTTCAGCTGCTTGGAGATACTGCAACGTACAGAGCTGAAAGGCTGGATTTGTGGGTAGGTGTGGATCACTGTTGTTGGGAATGGGAAGCCTAAACTGCAGAGATTTTATACATGTAGACTGTTACCTGGTTCTCTCCAGGTAGAACTTTGTGACTGTAGAAATGACCTCTTCAAAGGATGATGGATAAAAGTTTAGACAATATTTCTCACTGCATCTTTCTGTTCCCAACTTCACAGAAAGTCACGACTTTTCTTTAAATATTGGCATCAGGAACAGTTGGCAAAGTGTGTGGAGCGACTGGAAAGAGCAGCAGTTGTCATACAGAAGGGTGAGCACTGGGGCAGGGACATCCCTCAATGCTGATCTCAGACCAGGGGAGGGAAACCCTTTTCTGCAGTCCCTGCTTCACCTCTGCACCTTTGCAGAGGACAGAAGGGTAGGTGTCATCTCTGTATCAAGGCCCTGTGAAGTCAAAGTGCTTATTGCAAATCCCCAGTGCTCATTCTGAATCAGGGAGAGCCCTCAGACAGTGTGAGCCTTGGAAAGGGAAAACGTGTGCAGGAGAGCTGGGCTGAGCAGGGCAGGCATGTGATTTGGCTGTGTCCTGAGATCTGGCTCACTGTCCTCTGGAGTAAGGATTGTTTGTGACTTGTGTTGAACTGGGAAGAGGGAAAGGAATGAAGCAGATCTCACTGCTGCTTTCAGAGACAGGCAAAAGGGGATGAAGTTTTGGTCTGTTTTTTTTTCTTTCTTTTCCATGTAGCATCTGCTCTAGCAGCCTGTTCCTTCAGAGTGGCTGCGGGCAGATTGGTACTTCCCTTTGCACAGGCTACATAAGGACTGTGCATCCAGGAGGAGGAGGAGGAGGAGGCTGTCACCCTGCCTGGTCCCTCTCTGTTGCACTTCTCTTCTGTATGAGTTGTTGCACTGCTGGAGCATCTGAGCAGCATCCAGCTTTGCACCAAACAGTGTGACAAACATCAGACTGTCACAAGCTGTGCACTGTTGTCATCCATGGGGAAGATGTGTGGGTAGTGGGAAATGAGAGGGTGCAGCTTTCACTTCATGAACTTTATTAACTGGTAGAGTTGGTGGGATCACACAACGTCTGTAATGTTTCTGGTGAACCCTGTGATGGGAAAGGTTTTCCTGTGGGCTGGCATCAAGGAAATCCTGTCCCCTTCATGGTGACTGAAGGGTACCAGAGAGATAGATGGTTAACGGGCCCTTTCGTAAGGCTTTGTTTTTTAAATATTCAGTTCCCTGGCATTAGAGATGAGAGCTTTGATCTGTAATTTGATTTCTATAAATCCGTGATCTAGCTGCTTAGAGAGTAGAAGACAGTTCTCACAAGGCTTTGGCTGCCTGCTCACAGTAGAGTTTCCATTGCTCTTTATTAACATGGTTCAAGTGTTGAGGGCTTCGCACTGGATGAAGCACTATCACCCAGTGTTCTTCTGTGAGAGAATTACAAAGGCACGAACAGCATTTTTTTTCTAACCACAGCTTTTCTCTGAACAGTTTTTAGGGGATTCAGATGCAAGAAGAATTTCCCAAAACTGTTGGCTGAGTTGAGAGCTCAAGCACAGCAGCTACAGGAGGAGGCAGAGAGAGAAAAAATCCAGCAGCAGGCGCTGGCGGCAGCAGCCCAGGGTGAGTTGCTCCCACTCACACTGACCCAGTGCGTGTCCACTGGTGTGACGATCACCTTGGAGAGCTGTAAGCTCCAGGTGATGATGGCCTGCCCTGGGATGGCCTGCCCTGCTCCATCAGTGTGGTGGGCAGGGAGCCGGGGGCGTTTCTGCTCTTTGGAAGTGTGGCTTTGTCTGTGGGGAGCAGAAGCATCATGGTAAGGATCGTTTGCCTCGCTGTGCTGGAAGGAGGGCCAGGCTGTGGTTTTACCACGTAATCCATGCAGCGGAGCCTGTCCCAGTCCTAGGCACGTGAAGGATGGATCTTACGGATCTTGGATGCTAGATTTCACCTACTTATGTCTTCTTGTTGCAGAAAGAAACTCCCTTCCAGTCCCCATGCCACGAAAGAGGCGCCCGCCGTCTAGTTCTCCTCCTTCTGATCAGTCACAACAGCCCCCAGTGCCACGGCCACGCAGCAAACTAACAGAGGTAGCAATACTGGCTCTGCTGGGGAGGCCCTTAGCCAGATGTGCTGGTTCCCTGCTCCATCCACCTTCTGCACACTCATGTTCTCCTGCATGTAGTCCCAAGAGAATGTTGTCATTCTTGTTATGAGAAGTGTGAGTTCTGTCCTGCTGTGGTTAGTTAAAAAGCATGATCAGGACCTTTGAGGAACTGAAAGCAGTGTTTGGTAGTTGGGGACTGATCTTGTCTTAAGGGACTCAGGAATGGGATCACCTGCCGAAGTGATCTCTTCAAGCGTCCCCTGCCTTTGACTTGGCTTTTTTTTTGTGCTGACTTTCCCTCTCTCCTTGCTTTCAGTCCACTCCTTTCGATAACTTCTTGAACCCTTCTGGGCCTCGTCCTATTCTGGGAACTGAGGAACAGAGTGAGGAAGAAGCAAAAATGAGGAAACTCAAGAGAGGAGCAACTCTCCGCTGGTTCAAAGAGACACAGGCCCAGAAGGTCATGCAGGATGATGGGGCCTTTCCAAGCTGGCTGCATGGAATGATCAGTCGGAGGTGAGTACTCTGGACACAGTGGCCATAGGCAGGAGCCACTGTGTCCTTAGGAGGACTGTGTAGTTTGGATTGGCCAGGCTTTGCTTCCTTAAGGAATGGGAGTGACCTGCATAAATTTTCCCTTTTAATCTGTGAGCATTAAGCCCTTAGGGGGTAGCTTAAAAGTCCTCATCATAGCCTGAAAATGCTGAAATTTTATGTAGGTTCATGGAAAGACTATGGGAACTCATAGTAAATGAGCCCACTGTAGGTCCCTAAATACAGATCCTGTGTAGGGATGGGACGCTTGTACAGTAATCAGAGACGAAATACACATATGCACTTTCACTGTTGTGGGCCATTTGCAGAGACATGAAGATGAACTTTTGAGTTAATTCATTGTGACTGTTTTTCATATCCCAGTTTAGGTCAGGAGGAGAACCTGGCTTACAGCAGAAGAATATAGAATTCAGCTTACTTTTATTTTTAAAAGTATTAAGAGGGGCATTAGTGAGTACTCTGTGGCAAAACTCCACTGAAGTCCCCTGATACAGGAAAAGGAAGGGTTTTTGTTGATACCTCTGCCCCTCTAAGGGTGGTGCAGCATAGGTGGTGTTTACTTCTACTTAGGTTGGGAGAGACATCCACTGAGCCCTTCTTTATTATGGAGTTGTTTACAAGACTTTCTTTAAATGCCTGAAGTTCTGCTACCAGGTCCACCTCACACTTCACTCTCTTGGCTGAGTCAAGCCCTGCTTTCCAAGTAGCGGCATAATCAGAGAAGTGCTGATTGTGCCAGTGATCAGATAGGAGCAGGATGGCAGTGTGGTCTCGCCTGTGTGCAGATGGATCTGTGGTGCTCCGCACTTGTTCACTGCCAATATCCTGTAACTGGTGGGATTTCTGTGTCAATGTTCCTGCCATTTGAACACCCTCATCATCCTCCTTCGGTTTCTAACTTTTTTTTTCTGTTCCAACTGCAATTCTCCTTTGGTCTTATTAGGTCTGTGTTCCTGGATTTTGTCAGGCTATCAGTGTGAACATTTACTCAGAGACATTACACAGCACATTATCTTAGTAAAGAACACTACAATAGCTCACAACTCCCTGGTAGCTGCATTTCTTTTTAATTTTTTTAAAAATAATTATTGAGGCCCTGACCTGTATTAATGCTTTTGTCCACAGATGAAAGAATGCAGGAGAGGAATCAGTGCATGGAAGATAAAACTGTCTAAATTCAAGTATAGGTTAGCCATGAGCACTGCACAATGAAGGGCATGGCAGATCCTTCCCAAAGACACTGGTGCTTAAGCAGAGACTTGAGTGTCCACACAGCCGTGTGAGCTCAGCTTCATGAAATGGAGCAGCCGGAGCAATCCCAAATTGCACTGGTGATTTGCAGTCACCTTTAGCCTGGAGCAGGGCACATGACAAGCACAAAGCAGAGCTTTGTCCCTTGGGCAGAGAAGGGGAAGACCTCCTTCCAGCAGGAAGTTTAGAAAGCCAGAGTGGTGTAATCCAAGTTGGTATTTTTCCAAGGCACTGGGCTTACCCAGTACCCCACAGCATCCTGACTTCTTCATCCCTGGACCATAGAAGCTGCACACGTGCACAGATTCCTCATCTCAGTGATGCTTTGTGACGTGCTTGGTGCTGGAAGGCAGCTGTTGTTATTGCACTAATCAGACTGCTGGAGCAGGTTTGGAGCAGCCCTGCTTGGAGGGCTTTGGCTGAGAGTGTTGTGCTTCCTCAGCCTGTTAATGCCTCCTGCACTGCCAAACCTGAGTCGGGAGACGTGTAGCTAGGAACACATGGGGCAGACACTGGGCTCCCTGTGACACTACTGGGGTAGCACGTGAGATAGGATGTGAATCCCTGCTGGGTGGCAAGGCAGCTGCTGGCTCTCTGCTGAAAAACTCTTTCCTTATTCCAGGGAAGCTGAAAACTTGCTGATTGACAAGCCTTTGGGTTGCTTCCTTGTTCGGATCAGCCAGAGCCGACCAGGCTACATCTTGACATACCGGTAGGTAATGAGCAGAGGAAGCTCAGGGGAGACGTTATTGCTGTCCGCAACTCCTGACAGGAGGCTGCAGCTCGGTGGGGTCAGCCTTTTCTTCCAGGCAACTGGCAACAGGACGAGACGACACAGCCTCAGGCTGTGCCAGGGTAGGTTCAGGCTGAACGTCAGGAGGAATTTCTTCACGGAAAGGGGTGTCAAGCACAGGAACAGGCTGCCCAGGGCAGTGGTGGAGTCACCATCCCTGGAGGTATTTAAAAGATGTGTAGATGTGGCACTTGGGGACACGGTTTAATGGTGGACTTGGCAGTGCTGGGTTAAGGGTTGAACTGGAGAACCTTAAAGACTTTTCCAGCCAAAGTGATTCTATGAAACCGAGCACTGCATGGAATTCTGTGATCCTAGAATTCTACAGTTATAGAATTCTTGAATTCAGTGATTGTATAAAACTGCTTGACTGGAGGAGATTATCTGGTCCACAGAGGAGTCCAGCGAGGACCATGTTCAGCCTCTCCTGTTGTGGGTGCCCCAGAAAGTTTGTAGGAGCAGATGGGACACTGCAGAATTTGTCTCTTACTGAAAAAATAGACCTGTTCGTGGGTGGGGTGCTGTGGCTTCAAGGGTAGAGGTCCTGCTTAGGCGGTAGTCTGTGGCTGAGTGGGCAAACCAGGCTGGAAGGAGCACTGAGATTGCAGCACCTATGAGCACGTGTCAGTGCACAGCGCATCTCCTGCCTCTGCATGATACTTGTGTCTGAGGATCCTGATTGCAACTGGCCTCTGGAGACCACGGGTGCAGGAAGCGGGAGCCAGGTTGTGGCACGCAGGGGCCCCATGTCATGCCTGTTTCTGTCTGTACTTCTCCCCAGGGGCGAAGGCCGCTGCAGGCACTACATGATCCAGATGCAGCCCAACGCACGCTACGTCATCCTGGGGGAGGACCGGGCTCACGCCTCGCTCACCGAGCTGGTGCAGTATCACCAGACCGTGGGCATACAGCCCTTCATGGAGATACTGACTGCTCCCTGTGGGCAGGTGAATATCGGGGGTCTGCAGTGGGAAAAGAGGATGGGGCACAGGCTGTGCCTGGAGTGACTAGAGTCACTGCAATGGCGTCTCTTTCATGTTCCTGTTGAGGGGTGTCCCATTCTGGCCAAGCAGCTTGGCTGCTTTTGCGTGCACTGGGAAATTCTACTAGCTGGGGAGTCCTGGGGTGGGGGAGAGGCACTGGCAGGTGGATGACACCCTGCTGCGCCCTGAATGTCAGCAGTGGACAACACAGATGGGTATTCCTCTTCGTTGTGCTGGTCAGTGTGTGTGAAGGGTCTGCAAATCACTGCTGAATCCACTCCTCCTTCCTCCAGAAAAGTAGTGAGAGCCTGAATTACGAAGATCTGGAGGGTCTCACGCTGAGTTCACCAGCAGGCAAGGGGGAACCCCCTCCAGAGAAGCAGTCCTGCCCCTCCATGCCTTCCACTGGAAAACCTGCTCTGCAGTGGTTCAGGAAGACCAAGAATGTCCAAAACCAACCGACCCCAGACAAGAGTAGAACAAAGCCTAGCTCTGGAGAGAGCAGCCAACAAGCCTTCCCTCGCCTCCGCTTTTCCATACGCCTGGCAATGCAGGAAATCCAGCAGGTGAGCTGGGGCATATCCTCTGCCAAGCCACAGCCCCTCTGGGGCACATGGAGATTTCCTGCCCAGAGGCAGGAGGGACGAGGTTTCCACGACTAGCACTTGGTTTCCTAGCTCCTGAGTCACAGATTTTATTTGGTGGTCTTGGGATCAAGACTGTATTCCTTGAAATATTCCTTGCCAGCCTGTGCTCCTCGCCTAATGCTGTTTCTCTGCCTCCCACCACAGTTCACCTCCCTGTCCATGAACATGTCTAAACCGAAGAGCTCACTGCACTGAGGATGTACAGCCTGAGCAACACGGTAAGAGGAGGGAAAACAGCACTTGCAGCCTGCTGGGAAATGGAGGAGCAAAGCAACTCTTCCCTTCTTGTCTTACCTGTAGCATGTCTTGACCAGAAGCTACGTAGAAATAGAGCAGGAAAAACAGAGAGCAGCAGCCAGCTTCCATGCCAGGACTACAAAGAGACCAGGAAAACCGGGGAAAGTCAGCCTAAATTTGGGTTCCCAGCAGCTGTGGTGCCCGGAGTGCTTGCAGTACAATGGCCAGGCTGCTGGAGGGAGCTCACAGTTTGTTGGAGGCCTGGGGCTGGAAGGATGAGGACTATCAAAATGCACGCTGCACTAGTCAGCTGCAGTGGCTTTATGAGGTGAAGAGAGGTGCTGGGAAGGGAGCCCTGCGGAGTGGCAGAGGCAGCAGGCTGGAGGCTAGGGTCAAAACATAGGAAAAGGCAGCATCTTTGTTGCTGTACAGAGGACTTTGAACAAAGTCTCAGCAGTGGAAACACAGCTAGTAACTGAGACTGTGGTACACTGGGTGGGTGACAGGAGTCTGGAGCGGGCCAGAAGAGGCCTTTTGTCAGACTCTGCATTATCTGAAGTATCTGGTGGATGTGCAGCTCCCCTGTCCCACTCAGCTGCTGAGGGCAGGTGGGAGATGTAGTGGTGCCATTGCACACCTCTGGCAGAATCTGGGTACATGTCAGCTGAGAGTGGAGAGGGATCAGAAGACCATGCTTTTGGCTGCTGAGCCACTGCAGGGCTTCCAGCCACACACCCAGATTGCCAAGTTTCCTGTATGGTTCTGCTCCCATGTTGAAATTCATGCTGGCGCAAAGCTTTTTAGCAGGGGTGTGTCTTGTCTTTCTCTTCATAGCTGAGAAAGACAGGATCTCTTCAATAGCTGAGAAAATCTTCTCCCTGAAGTGTTTGGCTTAATTGCTTCATCCCTGTATCTACCGTTCATTGATGTACCCAGGGGATGCTCACTGTGTCTGAGGTTGAGCAGAGGAAAGATAAACATGGGGCTCGGCAGAGATAACTGTAAGCTTGTTGTACTGGGATAGCTAAATGAAGTCCTTTCATGTCCTCCAATGAGTTGTGTTTCTTTACTGTCTTGCAGGTCCAAGTGGCTCAGACCTATCCTCTTCCAGTGCTGCTGGGCCCTGCCTGATAGTCAACACATCCCAACGTACAGCAGCCTCTTGCCTTTTCTTTTTTTCTCTTGTTTTTGCTTCACCCAGCTGTCCCTGTGCTTCTAGACAGGGCTGATGCAGAAGTTAACTTTCCTGAGCACTGAGGAACTGTGACTGCAGTATCTGGACCAGTCCGATCCTGGCAGTCACACTCTGCACCAACCCACAGTGCTGACAATCTGTGTGTCAGTACTTCAGTGCTCCTGGAGGCTCCTCGCCTGGCACTGTGAACCGTCACAAACTGGGTATCTCCCTGTCCTGTCACAAGTACCTGATTACCTACCTCTTTCTCTTTAACTACTCTCTGTTTTGGTCCTATGTATCTGCTGCTCTGGGAGCCAAGGGAAGATGGGCTTGGGCAGTAAAAAATAAAACTGAAGTGTCCTTTTTGTTGAGTGCAGGAGCACTTGACACAAGGTCAAGATCTTTTTGTAGAGGGGATTCACTGCCCTTGCATCAGTGTGCTGGCACACTGCCCCACAGTCCTAAACCAGAGCTAGTCAGGGATCATTGGTGAAACCCTCTCACTCATTCTGGCTGGAATCTCTAGAATCCAGGCTGGACAACATGCTGCTTTACACTGAGGGTGGGTAGAGGGCTTGAAACTTGAAGGACCATAGTACTTGTACTGTTTTTCCTACCTTCTAAAATAAATCTATATTTTGTCTCTAAGGAGAAGCTCACAGTTTCCTTTGTTGCTGTTACCTGCAATCAGTTCAGCTGCAGATTGCAAATGAAAGAGAGCAGCTAACACCTCTGAGGGTAGACATGGGATCATGTGAAGTGTCTCAGTGGAGAAGCACTAACCCTGGCATACAACTGCTACCTCTAACAGCCACTCCTGCTATACTTACTTAGGCCTGGAGTACTTCTGCAGTACTCTTTACTCCACCTGTAACACTCCCCTCCCATGCCAGCCTCATCTCCTTGTGGCTCTGTTTCCCTGGCTCTGCTCCGAAGGACAGCCAAGCTGCCCATCCCACCTGCCCCATCTCTGGGAGGCACAAGCACAGCTGAGTCCAGGCTGGTGCTGTTATCAGAGTGGTAGAGGGTGTGAGTTCCAGTGTCTCAGCACTGCCTTTAGTCGTGGGGATATTTCTGCTCCCTCCCTCTGCTCTGGTGCTGAGCTGTGCTGGATCACAAGGCAGTGCTGCTGGCTGCAAGACAGGGAAGCAGTGGCTGTTCCTGGCTCTTCCCAACACTGCCTTGCAGTGTTAACACACCTTTTCTCTTCCTCATGTTGGGTTTTGGCAGCTGCTTTAAAGCTGTTCACGAGAGAACCAGTCCAGGCAGTCAATGGCTGCTGTTGGCAGATTTTTCCTGGCTGAGCCCAGGGGTGTATTGCTGGGCAACCTTGGCCTTTTTTCCAGTGTTCTCCTTAGTTTCTTCCACTGCTGGGCCACTGGGAAGCCTGCCTTCCGGGTAGCACATGGAACCACTTCATGGTCAAAACATTTCTAGGAACCCATGCTCAGAGCTGAGACATGTATAAGAAATGCATGTCAGTAATGAGGTCCCTCTTTCCTCGTGCCTGTGCCAAAGAACGTGGTGCAAGCCCGGGGCTAAGATCCAGCTGCAGACCAGCTCCTGTAGCCTGGCAGGGATCATGCTGAACCAAGGAGAGTGGTGAAGAGCTCTTCCCCAGCAGTGCCTCCAACACCTCCTGTGTGCTGCTGCAGGCACAGCTCACAAGCGACACTGAGAGGAATGACATGAGGGGAGGGTCAGGACAATTCCCTGCATGGCACACCTGGCAAGCTTTCCCAAGCTAGAGCAGATCAATCATAGATTTCTTTTCCCTCTCTTGCAATGGGTGGGAAGTTTAATCAGTGTGTGCAGCCAGGAGCCTGGCACAGAGCCAGGCAGCACACCTGTGCTGGCAGGTCAAGTGTCTGTCACATCTGTTATTTCTGCTTTTTCTGTGACAAGGCAGGAGGGGACCAAGGGAAGAGAGGACGAGAAGCTGCTAGTCAGAGGAGGTTATGCAACAGGGGAGGCACCAGCATAATTTCTGCAAGGCTCTGGTTTGCAGAGTCGTTAGCAAAGTCAGTGCCCTGCCTACACACAAAGTCTAGCCAGGCCTCTGGAGAGCAGTGTGGCTGGTGTGGGGCTGTCATGGACACAAATGTGTGCCAGTGGTTGGGAAAAACTGAAGGAAGAGCCGGGACTACAATAGGCTGCTGAAGAATAAAATGCAGACTTGCTATCTCTAGTGGGGTTTTGCCTGTGTGCCCCCACCTCATGGCCAAAGTCAGCACTGTGTGGAAGATGAGAACTTATTTCATCTTCTCACTGAAGATGACCTGTCCTATGAAGACAAGCTGTGAGAGTCAGGATTGTTCTGCCTGGAAAAGAGGAAGGTCTGGAGAGACTTTGTAGTGCCTTCCAGTACATAAAGGGACTACAAGAGAGCTGGAGAGGGACATTTTATGAGGGGCTGTAGTGGTCAGATAAGGGGCAATGGCTTCCGACTGAGAGGGCAGGTTTAGATCAGATATCAGGAGGAAATTATTTGCTGTGAGGGTGGTTGAGGCACTGGAACAGATTTCCCAGAGAGCCTGTCTATGCCCCATCCCTGAAAGTGTTCAAGGCCAGACCAGATGGGCAACCTGCTCTGGCTGGAAGTGCCCCAGCCCATGGCAGGGAGTTGGAATGAGATGACCTTAAAGGTCCCTTCAACACAAGCCTTTCTATGATTCTATGATCTGATTATCCATTGAAGAGGAGCAGGTACCCGGGCAGCCCTACCTCATCCCCTACAGCAGCATCTTACCTTGTGGTGCTCAGAAAGTCGTGCCTCAGAAAAAAGCAAAGAAGAAATCGTGTTAGCCAGAGTGAGAAGACCTTTCATGATATATCACGCTATAGTTCAGCTGGGGTGTGATGAACTGTATGGGATGAGGATGCCCTCACAGAGAGGGCAAATACCAGCCTCTCTTGGGCTGAGTGAGCAGGGGCAGGCAGCCTGCTGATCCCCTGAGCACTGCATTTCACACCCCATGGGTCTTAAGCTGAGCTCTGAGAGGAAGGATAGGAATAGAAACACAGGCATGGGGAGCTGGGCAGAACCAGCACGCAGGAAGGTGGGAAGAGCAGCAAGAAGCATTTGCAATCGACAGGAGTCAGAACTGGAAGTGCTCCTCCCAGCCTGAAGGCTTGGGAGGAATTTTATTTCATAGTATGGGCCTTAATAATCATCCCCCTACTCTCCATCTCTGCAGCTGGTGCTTCATAGCATCCTTTGGGGAGCTTCCCTAACCTGCTTCTTTATTTTTGCAGAAGGGTTTTGTGCCCCCTTGTTACCTCCCTCTGTCCTTTGTATTTGAATGATCTTGGCTGCAGACATTTTAGCCAGTCACCTTAGGACTCAGATCTACTCCAAGTTAGTCTTGTTATCTCCAAACTAAAACTCCGTCTTGCTTTTGGCCCTGGAGGTATCTGGTCAGCAACTCCCCATCAGGCTGGCTGAAACAGAAATTTTCACTCTCTTTCCATTCTCAACCTTTCTTGTTCTCCTTTTCCCTGTTCTCTTTTTCCTCCTCCTCTCCTCAGTCTGGCCAACATCTCTGGTGTACACTTGAGTTTTAGAATTGCAAACCTGGAACCCAAACACCAGTACGGCACTTACACTCTTTTCACAAAACCAGCAGCCTTCATGGTGTTTGCTTTCTTCCTGGGCAACTTTATAGTGTATGTTGACATGTTTCCTTCCCCAAATGTGCCTTAAAGACTGATTTGGCCCTCAGCCCAGACAAGGGCTACTCCACACTACCCTTAGCCTCACTCCAGCCTATGTCAAGTGACTGTGGAGTGTTTGACAACATCTCTGAGGTACAGTCTTTCCTATCTTCTAGTTAACTTTGTTATCCATACCGAGTGCTCTCATGGTGTGACTTTGCTGTGCAATAACATTTAGGACTGGCTACTTGACAAGGGGTTTGCTTATCAGCTTGCTCCTCCTGGTGCATCACAAGAGCGTAAAAACCACCGAGAGATTTAGGGGACAAACCAGCGCCCGATTCTGGCTGCGAAGGTGGCCAGTGCGGTATGCTTGGAGCAGATGGAGGAGCAGTGTAGGCATAAAGCAAAACTTTTCTCTGCCACATGTTTTCAGCAAAGCTCTACTTAATCTTATTCTGACCAAAGTATCATTCTGCCTAGCAGTCCTTGGTGCGGTGTTCTTCCATAAGAGAACCTGATCGCTTTGGATCCAATGTGCATTGTTTTGCACCCTAGAAATGCTAGTTAATTAATCCCTCAGACTTAGGGAATCACAGAGTGGGTGAGGTTGGAAAGGACCACATTTGGTCCAACCTCCCTACTCCAGCATGGTCATCCTAGAGCACACTGCAGAAGATAGAGTCCACATGGCTCCTGAATATCTCCAGTTAGGGAGACTCCTCAATGCATAGTGAAAAAGTACTTAAATTTGTTTGAATCTCCTACATCATTACTTGATTGATATGCTCTTGTTCCTATACCATAAAACATAACAAGTTTTCATTTCCAAATTACCAGGCCACTTTCCCAGTTGGGGTTAACTGGTCTGAACTCCTTCTTTGTGCAGGTAGAGTTCCTCCTTGTAAATACGTCTACCCACATTTTAATTTGTCATTTTATCCCCCAGCTCTTCATCCTGAGATCCCATTTTCACTACACTGCATTCTTCAGCCTCACCACCAAACTCTTCCCCCTCACTGCTCACACACAGACCATTTATGAATACATTAAAAATCACAAGCCCTTGCATAGGTCCTGGTGGGACACACTGGTGTGTTCCATTTTAAACACTTACCATTTTCCATTCATTATCTTCTGCCTTGCTATTAACCATGGGAATAAGCATGTTGTGGAGGAGAGCAATTCAGGACATTTGGTGTGGGATCTTTCTGAAAATGTTTTGAGCATCCTGTAACATCCATCTGTACATCCACATTCATTAAATTGGATTCCTCACTCCTTTAAAGAGTGAGACATGACTTTCTTCTGCTTGAGTGGGATTGTTCCTTCCCCTTTAATCCCATTTCTCTATGTGTCTGTGGATGCTATTCCATGCCACTCTGTTGGAATTCCTCCAGAGCTCTTGGATAAATGCCATTTGTATAATTTACTGTTTGTGTTATCATTTGGGTTTAAACATACCCTGCTAACTGTTTTCACTTGAATCATCTGACCCTCCAAAAGGAGACGGTAGGATGGGAATTTGTCTTCATTCCTTGCAGGTGTGGATTGCTCATTTTGATTTTCTGCTGGGCCTCTACCTTCCCTGAATAGTCTTTCACACCTCTGTTACACTATTTATGGCAAACTTCCAGGGTGAAAATCGTTTTTTTATTGGAATGGCTTGGTGGTTTGGGGTTTTTAGTCAGAATTATTTTTAGTTTTCCAGCTTATCACTCTAACAGACTCTGTTATGGTTTTCCATTTCATTTGTTGTGGTTACTCTTCTTCAGAGAATTGCTGGAGGTGAAGAAATATTCTCAAAAGGGTGAGTTGTCCCTTCTGATATGTCTCATTTTCACTTTTGCACGTTAATTTCATTTTTCAGAGTTTCCTGGAAACCCATCAGAAAATCCTATCAGACACCTTTTTGCCTCTTGCAGCTAACTTTAAACACCACTTCAGATTTCAGTAGTTTCATCTTGAGCTCTTCTAGAGCCTCTTTGGAGGAGGTTGGAGTGTGCAGGACTTTTCACAAGGGCACATAGTGATAGGACAGGGGGAAATGGCCTTTGGAGGAAAGAGCATACATTTAGATTGGGTATTAGGTGGAAATTCTTTACAGTGAAGGTGGTGGGACATTGGCACAAGTCACCCAGAGAAGCTGTGGCTGCCCCATCCCTGGAGTGTTCAAGGTCAGGCTGGATGGGGCTCTGAGAAACCTGGGATAGTGGAAGGTGTCCCTGCCCATGGCACGGGTTTGGAAAGAGATGATCTTAAGGTCTCTTCCAAACCAAACCATTCTGTGATTTCACAAAGCGTCCAGAGAAGGTGCAGAATTAATACCCCATGCAGCACCACGGATCTGAGTCCAGCAGCAAAGTTAAGGTCAGTCTTTAGCCCCTCCTGTGGTACATTTACACTTGCATGAGGCTTTGGGCAATTTTTGCTCTCATCACATATTGGGAATGCTGCATGTTTCCAGCAGAATCTCTAGAGGAAGCACAGCATATCTGAGGCTCAGAGCTGCTCTGGACAGGGCAGGCCAGGCTAAAAGATTTTCAGCTTGTGTTTTGGTCTGTGCATCAAGTTTGCTTACTGTGTCTATTGTCAGCTCTCCGTGTCAGAGATCCTGGCAGCTGACAACCAGGGGAACCCCCAGTGTACCACAGATTTTGTTCCCAATGCTGTGCTTGGCTTTCAGTCAAGCAAAAACATTTGGCAAATTAGGATGTTGGAAAATTAGTAAGAAACACCACATTGTCAAGAGACCTGGGAGAGAGTTTCAAAGTGTTTCTCCCGCTGCTTTTGTGCTTTGGAGGTGTCTGTCAGCAACTGAGCCCTGCTGTGGCTGGTCTGGCAGGCATCAGCTCAGCTGCTCAGTCCCTGCCAGAAGCATCGTCTCACCAAATATTGGCTGGAATGACAGCAACAGCACAGCTGAGGGCCTGCTGAGCTGAGACTGCAGCAGCCTCACCACACTGCATGCGCTAGGGGGAGAGCAGGGGCACCGTGGCAGGTACTCCAGGAGCTCTGCACAACCCAGCAGCAATGTGGAGGCTCCCCTGGAGGAACTGAGGCCATGGCATCAGTTCTCATTCCAGTCAGGAATAGGCAGTTATCAACCCATTTTACAGCTATAAGAGATAGCTTGTCTTTGTATGCCTGCAAGTTTACTGTTATCCCGGATGAAGATCGAGGGCAAAAGAACTGCAATCTTGATGAGTTAGGTAATGGAAAATATTTGCCAGTTCCAGACACAGAGGTGCTTCTGTAGAAACCAGCCTGGATCCAGCATGGTCACCCCTGATCCACAGCTCAGTATTCCTAACACAAGCCACTTCCTCAGGGCATTTTTAAGGTGCGCCCTGTGCTCACTGATGCTGGAGCTGGGGCAGGGGGTTGCTGTCGTGAGTGCTGCTCCAGCTCCAATCCAGCTCTGCATCACGCTACTCACATCAGCCAGGAGTTACCTCTGTGTCTTCACATCCACAGCAAGGTTAATTTACAAACTGTCCTCAAACAAGGGAGAGTTGGGGTTTCGGAGGGGACTTTGTATTTGAGATAGAGTTGAAAAAACATAACCCTGTGCTATAGCCAAAAACATTCAGCAACATTTGCCTTTAGCTTTCAATTGCAGTTCTCTTCTGATTTCCTCTAAATTTAGATGCCTCTGTTCTAGTTCTCAGAAATTAAATGCAGGACTTCTATCCCTAGTTCCACTTCTCCTTAACTAAATTTTTCATTCCTCTCTAACCTGTCTTGGAGAAAGAAGAAAAGGAACTTCTCTGGAATCATCCAATTTCTTTGAGGAAGCATCACAGGACGTGGGGAGTGGCATGTTTGTGCTGAGGGCTCCAAGAAGAGGTGCCACTTTTCCTCAAGACCAGCGCTATCAGCCTGTCTGGTGCACGCGTGCTCTAACTCCTGCGACCTGCTGCAAGCACAGGCCATTCCTCTGGTTCTGGAGCAAAGGAAACCTGGCTGCTTTTCAGCCAGATGGCTAATGGCTGGGGCAGGGGACAGCGCTGCTAACACTGCATCAAAGGCTTAATGAATTCCGAAATCATGTGCTCCACGTGACAGCACTAATGCTTCCCTTCAGAAGCTCATTTGGGATTTGGTTAAAAACACATTTGTCTGACAAGTTCCCAGAGCTCGTTACTGCTCTTTTGATCCTGTTATCCCCTCGTGGTCCTGCTGCAGTGGAGCGAGAGGCGGGGGCTGTGTCTCTACAGGGCTGGGCACTCTGTGGGCCCCACGGCTGTCCCCAGCCATTAGTCTTGCCATGGGCACCAGAGCAAGGAGAGCAACACAACAAATCACAGGGGACATGGGACTCCAGGCTCTGTGGTGGGAATTCCTCAGTTTTTTGCTGGGATTTGCCAAGGCCAGTTTTTCTGGGACAGATTTTTGTCATCTGTAGAAGATATCGTTTGAGAAAGAGGCTGCTTTGCAGTTTAATAATAAATGGCCCACGTTTCCTTGCAGCATGTGCAGATGACTTTGCAGTTGTCCAGGTTTTGTAATAAAGACCATGTGTTTTCTGCTTGTGCTGGCCAAATTCAATGTGATGTTAAGCTTTACTGCTTCCTCCTCTCACACATATACACATATATGTATATGTTTAAAATAATCACATAGTTCTCCGCTCTGTCAAAGTTTTAGTGATTAACATCTTTGTTCAATGTTGCCTCCCCACTGGTTCACTTCACATTGGCTTGATATACTCTGTGCATGGTCAATTTGTACTTGAACAAGTCCTTCCCTGCCTCCTCCAGCCCAGAACTTCCCAGTTGCTCTTCTTTGCCATTTTATGTAAAATCCATCCTTTTCTTTAGGGGCTGCTGCCAAAGAAGATGATTGATCTAGTTGGACTTGAGTTGAAGAGAAGAATCTACTGTTTGCAGAGAGTTTTTGTTCGGTAGCTGGGGACTGTCTTTAGTTGTGAATTTGTAGCATGAACTTTGACTTGGCAGCATCCTATCTATGTCACCCTCATAGGAGGTGAAACGTGGAGCTTTTTGGATGGAACAATGTCAGTCCAGATCAAATGCAAAGGGTCTTCCTTGGTCTTGAGTCCTGATAATATTCATCAGCAAGAGGAGTGGATATAGTACTGAAAAGCTCTTCTGCAGGAAGAGGTGGATAAACTGGGACATTAAGTCACAGCCTTGTGATTGCCTGTCTTAATGACACTTAATTTGTTATTGCTAAGTGTTTATCTGACTCTTTTCCACCTCTAAGAAAATGGGATCCTGTGTGCCAGGCAAATAATATGCTGCAAGACTGCGGGATGAGGAAATTATCTGCATCTGATGGAAGTAAAACTGTACTCTCTGCATTCCTGCTGTAATTATACCTGTTAGAGAAGAGTCTCTGTGTTACATGAAGGTCTAATTAAACTGCAACCAGGAAAGAACTTGTCAGTTCAAGGTGTATTAAGCCTGTAAGAGACCACAGGATCACCTGGCCAGATGTCTGTTGTGGCCCAGGGGAAGGCTTTCATGCAGCCCTCACATCCTGCAAGGCCTCCACCCAGGCAGACTCTGGGGGTGTGCTGGTTTTGCTGCTAACACTTGGCTTATCCCACCTCATTTGCTGTCCTCTCAGACTGTCCACTTGAGACTTTGGTGGTGCATCAGCCTCTGCCAAGTGCCCTGGGTCACGTCCCCACCGGGGGACTGTCTCCTTTCCTGGTGGCTCTGGCCTGTCCTGACATCACTTGAGCAGCATTGGAACCAGTTGCTCTTTCCTGCACTGTTTAGAACATGTGCCCTCCTTCTGCTCCCTGGGCAGCTGGGTTCCTACCAGCAGAGGCTGCCTGCGGATGCCACTCTCTCCTGGGAGCACACTGCTGGGAGGCCCTGCTCAGACTTGTGGCCTGGCTGGTCTGGGCTTTTCCACTTTCCTGGCAGGTCAGGGCAGACGGACACTGGTGTCATGCAGAGCTAGGGGTTTTCTCATGCTGCCCCTGAGGTCTTGCACTGCTGCCTGAGGCAGCAGCCGTGGTTACACTGCAAACTGTGTTGCAGCATGCTCTGAGCTCAACCCTCGCCATGTCCACAGGAGCTCATAAAATTACAGAATTGTTTAAATTGGAAAGGGCATAATCAAGGTCATCTCTGCCGTGGGCAGGGACACCTTCCACTAGACCAGGTTGCTCAAAGCCCCCTCCAGCCTGGCCTTGAACAGTGCCAGGGGTGGGGCAGCCACAACTTCTCTGGACAACCCGTGCCAGGGCCTCAGCATCCCCATTATTAGAAACTTCTTCCTCATATCTAATCTAAATGGACCCTTTTTCAGTTTTACACCATTGCCCCCTGTCCTATTGAAATGGGCCCTGCTTAAAAGTTTGTCCCTATCAGATCCAGCTGTCCCTTTAGCAGTGACAAATTATCCCAGGAGGGCCTGATGCCTTCTGTTAGCTTCTGAACCAAGGGTTGCCTGGTCTGGAGCACGTCAGCAGCAAAACTGATGCTAAAAAAAGCCATGAGAGGTTATGAAGAGTTTCAGGCGAAAAAGTACTGGGAGAACACCGTGCAGAAAGCTGCATGGGGTCAGGTCCCCAGCTGCTAGATGAACATCTTGGGAGCACTCCTGCTGCATTTTGCTGCCTGCATCACCTTCCTCAGGCATCACACGTGTCAGGAGCAAATGTGACTGAAGAGGAGATTCAGGAACAACTGGGTCAGAGACCTGCAAAGGCCAGCTTGCTCAGTAGGTTTGGTGAGCTGTTGAGGCTATAGAAAGATTTGTTAGGGAATCCTCTATTCCTGCAGCAGGCAAAAGTTTTAGCTGGTCTGTAACACCACAGTGGGCTATAGGTAGGTGTCCCCAAACTGAGCAGCTCAGCCCTGAGACACCCCAAAGCCCTCATGCTCTAGGAGCGCTTCTGGCAGTTCAGGGTCAGTGCTGCTGAATAACCCCCTTTGCCTTGTGCTGTTGCCAGCCAAATGGCAGAGATTAGGGTAGTGAAGGAACCTGGTGCACGTGATACCAAAATCCTGCCAAGAAACCCGGGGAACAAAATGATTTTGCCAGTGCACCTTGTTTGGGCAATGCTCCCCTCTTGCGCCAGAGCTAAATGCAGAGCTTAAGCCCAGGAAAACCAGGAGAAGAGCACACAGGGAGAGGCAGAACCAGCTTGGGAAAAAAAACAGCAGTTAGCTAATAGATGCTGTGGTGAATTGAGACATCCTCTCCTCCTTTTCACAGTGTTCCCCCAGGAGTCATCAGCACCATCCCCCTTGCACAGCTGCGGGTAGGAGTGACACAAGGTTCACACATGTCCCCGCTGCCTCACACCCGTGTTCTGCTCCAGCTGCTATCCAAATTCTGGGCTGCCACTCTCCCCTCCTTGAGGAAGGAGCTCTTCAAAAGTTGTGCAAGGGCCTCCCCAGGACCTGGCAGCAGCACATTTCCATAGACTTTCCCTGTGCTTTTTGCAGTCCCAGCTCAGACTGTGCTGCCGATCACGTCCACCCCAACACCCCGCTGGCAGAGCTATCTGTGGGTTTAATCGCCCAACAATGCGTGCGATGTTATTGTGCTAAAAAGAAAACAAAGCCTAATCCATTTTAAATTAAAACAGTGCCCCAGTGTCATGCATCTGATGCAGACATGGTCTGGCAGCACAGTCCTGCCAGCTCCCCAAAGGCTTCACCCGAGAGGTGCCGGGCTGTTCACTCTGCTCCCAGCAGACATCAGTCATCTCCTTCAGGCTGGGGGCCTGGTTTTCCCAGGCCGCTCTGGTCTGAAGCCCCTGGGCTCTCCTATCTCCTAAAATGCTGTGTCACTTAGAGGTGGAGCATTGCCATGTGCCAGAAGTTAGCACATGACAGAAACCAGGGGAGACAGAACTGGGACCTTTCTATGGAAGGAAAGGTTGATAGAACAAGAGGGAATGACTTCAAGTTGCACCAGGGAAAATCTAGACTGGATATTGAGAAAAATTTCCTAATTGAAAGGGTGGCCAAACATTAGAACAAACTGCCCAGGCTAGTGGTGAGATCACCGTCCCCAGAAGTGTGCGAAAAACGTGTAGATGTTGGCACTGGGGACGTGGCTTAGTGGTGGATCTGCCAGTGTTAGGTTAATGGCTGAACTCAATGATCTTAGAGCACTTTTCCAGGCTGAATTATTCCATGATTCTATAGTGGTATAAGGCTACAAGAAAGGTTTTGCCAGGTCTGGCTTGCTGTTTACAAAGTCTTGAATGGACTGAAGAGGGGATGAGCATGGGTATGGTGTTCACAAAGCAGGGTACTGGTCCTTTCAGCCCAAGAGACAATTTTTTTGGCTGTACTGCGTCTATTCTAAGAAATTAGTTTCTATGACCGTCCCTCACATCTGTGTTTGTCACGCAGCAGCATTAGAGTCTGCTCAGGAGGCAAGGCTGGCCCTGGGGGTACTGCCTAGCCAGGGCTCCTTCCCAGCCCTTCTCCACAGTAATTTTGTGTCCAGCTGATGTGTACACGGACACTGCCCACAGATGTGCACAGCAGACCCACGGTGCCCACACTGGGTTGCATGGTAGAAAACAATGCTTTGTGGTTCTGATAAGCAGGCTCACCTCCACCTTTTCCTCATCCCCAGACCTGGCAACATGAACAAAGTTTCATCCCATTGTGATGAGGGACATGCTGTGCCCCGCTGTGCAGAGCTGTTTGGCTTGTTTGATATATAGGTCTCCTTTGTTTGCACTGTTGTGCAGCAGTCATGGGTGTGAGCTCGCTCCATAGCCATCACGTGGCAGCGAGCCTTGCCAGTGGGAGCTCTGGCTGCACGTCCCTTCTGAGATCCTGGTCTGTCTCTCCTGTGCTGCTTGCCACTGCATCCAGGAGAGCCTGATCCCCATGTACAGCTGTGGAGGATAAGGGCTGGCACCTGCTGGGGAAGCTTAAGACCTGTTAGCTTTTATAAGCCAAGTGGCCACGAGTAAAACCTCTTTTGTTCGTGTGCTGCATCTCTCTGCATCTGACCAGTGCCCTTCTGGGAAAGATGCAGCCCCTGCCCCGTGGCCACGTGTGTGCAGCTGGCACTGAGGCACAGAGAGGTGCTGGAAGGTTGCAGCATCCCTGGGAGATGAGCTGTGCTGTGCTGGGCTGTGCTGCCGCCTTAGGGGAGTCTCTTCAGCTTATGCTAGAGCCTCATGATTTCCGTGTGTCTTTCTGGCTCTCCTCTCCTGTGTCACAACCCTGCAAGTGTCGTTTGTGAATCTGACTTCCTTTTCCTCAGCTTATGTTGCCAACTCATCTCTGACAAGGATGATTCCTAAGAACAGAGGTGAAAGAGTGCACTGATCTCCCTTGACCCTGAGATACCCTGGCCTGCTAAGTGTTAAAGAGACTTCCAATTTTCTGTCTGTGGGCTTCCATAGGCAGTGTCAGAGATGCTCAGGGCATGTGAGCTCCACAGCTCAGCTTCTGAGGATGTTTGACAGCAGAACAGTTCTCTCCTGCTTCTAAACAGCCTGCTGGGATGGCTCGCAGGAGTTCTGCCAAAACTGGCACTATCTGGGGGTAATCTCTAGTTTGGAGTTTAATACAAGGACCCTCTGGCAAAATCCCAGCTGTGCTCAAAGACTGGTGAAGTGAGGATTTATTGTGAAGCCTGGATGATATGGGTCTCTTCAAAATCATGGCGCATGAAAGCCAAGCACGAGGGCAGGGAGCAGGCCAGGCTTAGGAAATAAAGGGGTTTTTCCTTTGAAATCCAGATGTTAGAAAATAGTATTGAGTATGAAGCAGAATGGTATGAATTCCTACCAGGATACTGTGCCAGAAGGAGCTAATGCTTTTCCTGACAAGGATAAATTGCAATGAATCACAGAAGAGTTTCAATTGGAAGGGACCTCAAAGATCATCTTGTTCCAATCTTCCTGCCCAAGGACAAGGATACTTCAAACCTGAATCTTGCAGTAGTATGTGGGAACAGGGAAGGGATTCCTCCTCTATGAGCAGTTTTGGTGAGGCTGTGGCTCATGTACAGTGTCCTGTTCTGGCATCCACATCTTTGAAATAACTGTGATGGAAAACTGGAGAACACACAGGAAAAAATTATGGACTCTAAGGCTGGAAAAGTGTCCTTTAGAGATGAATTTAAAGGGTTTTGTTTTATTAATTTATCAAGGGGCAATATTTATTAATTTTTATTAGTTTATTGAGAGGTGCTTCAAGTGAGATATGGGAAAACGCACAGGGACAGTTCAGAATCCCGGACTGGCCACACAGCAGAATAAGAAGCAGCAGCCTGGTGTTACAATCAGACTAATGAAAAACAAATACAAAGCATTTTATTTCAACATCCATTGGAGGAGATTTCTAAGAAAAATCCTAAGTCCCCTGGAGGTTTATGAGCTCCAGCTATGTGTTTCCCAGAAGTGAACACTGGATCATGTGCAAGCTGCCAGGCTGGGTGCCAGGGTGATTGGGTAAGGTGATGACTGGTAGAAAGGCCTAGCGAGTCTTTTTGCAGCTCCAGGTCTCTAACCTGCCACTGGGATCTTCCATTCCAGGTATCTTCTATTTTATTTTAATTGCTTTATGTCAATGAGAAGCTGTGACAGTAGTTCAGAGTGGTTATTTTTAACCCGCTCTTCCACCAATTCCCCTTTCTTTATATGTTTGTCTTGTAGTCTTATGGCCCCAACAGAGGCTTTGCTACTCTCTTCCCTTTTTGGAGAAGCTCTTAAGGAAGAAGAAGTCATCATGCAGTACACTGTAGAGTCATCCACAATGCCAGTGGTCTGTCTGAGTAGTCCTAACCAGCATCAAGTATCTTCTAAGCAGTGAAAACATGTTTGGTTTCTAGAGCGTAGAGTTTGCAGTGCTGGGGAAATTTCACCAGAAAGCATTTCACAACTTTCTGTAAATTACAGGCAAGATCCTCAACTCTGCTAATTTCTTATTCATTGAGACATTGTTTCTCTTTACCTAATGACAATTCACAACGAGGGAGTAGCTTGGTAGTTTCCTGTGACTATAACACAACCGAGTTTGCTCTGAAGCTGCTTGCACCAGCCACGGCTTGCTCAATTCCAAGATCCAGGGAACTAGCCTGAGTTGGTGGTCATTAACATTATTTCTTAGGCGTGTGGAAATTATTGCTGTCAGGCTCGTTACAGAAAATAACCTTATATACACTGGTAACAGTTTAATTACACCAAGTGAAAGGTTACAAATGTTTACAATCATGATACTTAATTTCAAGGACAAAAGCGGAGCAATAAATTACAGGAACTAGGTAATGAAGTCACCTGGACCGAGAAGCACGAGGACTTGGCGTGGAACAAAGAGTGGCATGGAATTTTTTAGCTCTCTCAGTACAAAAAAAAACATTTGAAACTTGTGTCCTGAATAATGTCTAAGTATTTGAGGAGGTGACTCCAGCCCTCTGTGGTTTTATATCTGTGGTGAATGATATTGAGGATGAACAAAGAATCTGCGCTATAATAAAAGTAATCAATCAACAAAGAATGCCCTGACTTGGAGGTCAAAACCTGACAATTGTTCCCGTTCGAAGACCTGCAGAGGAAACTCTAAAGCTCCATGAAAGGGTCTTTAGTAGTATTTGGCGGAGAACAGCAGAGAGGAGGGGAACCTGTGTAAAGATTAAAAATCAAGTGTTAGGGGTGACTTCTCAACTGGACAAGCATCTGTGTCTGTGTTGTGAGACAAGGGGGCAGAAAAAGAGGACAAAATAAAAAGCGGGTATAAGGACAGGCCACCCCATCCAGATTAAACTCTAGAGATGTTCAGAGGTGTTCAAAGGGCTTGAAAATTGCAACCTGAGACCACAAAGAAGCAATAGTTCCCTACAGGTTGGGTGTCCAACCGGAGGTGGTGCCACAGAAGAGACAAAAAAAGGTACCTCACTTTCAGGGGAGAAAAGGGATAAGGATATCTCTGGAAGAAAGGAAGTTATGGAATAAGCAGGAAGAAGGATAAAAAAGGAATACAAACTTGCTACAATGATTTTTTTTCACGTACTAATCTAGATTCTCTCTGGACAAAGGAAATGTTCTGGGCTCCATTACCAGCATTTCAACACATTTTTAAAGTAATTTCAAATATGAGTATTAATTAGAGTCAAGATGGTAAGGAATGCAAAGATACAATTTAGAAGGGGGGAAAAATAACGGGTTATCCTAAGAAAAGAGTCTCTGCACAGTAAAGAAGATGTTACTGAAATGCACTGAAGTGGGGTTTAGGATCCACATTCATAAATACTGTCATTAGGGACCTTCCCAAAGGGGAAGAACATGCCAGTGAAATGAACTGGGAAACACTGCTGTGCAGCTCAAAATCAAGTTGTTGCAGTAGGGGTGTGAAGCCTGCCTGCACGGAACCTCGTGTTCCTGAGCACTTATGAGCTGCTAATCAGAATTCCTGGTATAAACTACTGTAGGAAAACAAAAACAAAAAAAAAAGAAAAAAAAAAAAGAAGAGCACACAAACCATCTGATTGTGTGCTTACTGTGAGGGGTTTCACATGTGGCAGGAGAAGGATTTTCCATGTAGGTTAAATGTATCATTTAGTATGTGTACATTCAGAAAAGATTAATTAAAACTTGAAGAGGTGCAGAGGGTAACGAGATCCAGAGTAGAACGGGCATTTAGTCTCTGACAAGCTAAACTCTTTCAGACTTCAGTCTAAACTTTCAAAACACAGTTTGAGAAAGGATAGAGTTGCTGCCTATAAATACATCAGGAATAAATGCTACCAAAAGGGCAGCCTTCATATAGGAGCAAATAAATTCACTTTAAAGGAGAATGCAAAGAAGATTCGTAAACTCTGAGGTTTTATAGTAAGATCAAGAAAACACAGGGCAGGAGAAGGACAACTGCTTTCCACATGTGGCTTTGTCAGATCATGAGGGAGGCCATGAAGCTGATTTTTTAAAAAGGAGCACCAAACTCAGTGCCCAGGCAAGCATTGTCAGTCCTAATTTGGACATAGCTATAGGTAAACTCTTGTTCTGCTCGCTGCAATTAAAAAGATTGATGTACTCACTACCAAAGAGAGACTGTGGTGATCCTCAGTGCTCTTGGAAGTGCTTGTCAGCTTCAGATCTCCACATTTTTGTCCTGCTGGGACAACACTCTAACTGGTGCTTGCCAGCAGCTGCTGGGGAGGTTGCTTTCCTACCTCAAACATACTGACATAAGGATCCAGAGGCTCCTATGTAGATTTTGCCTGAAGTCAGACTTTTAAGTTTACAGAAGTTTTGATATTTTGAGACTCAGATCTGAAAGCAGGCCTCTTGAAAAAAAATTCCGTTTCCCATTATTCAAGTTGTTTTTTCCAATAGGCAGCAATGAATGTGTAAATATTATACATTAAAATTGCATATGGGAACACTGAAATGTGTATTTTAAACCCATCCCTAATATAGCTGCTAGAATTCATAGTTTTAAAGCAGCTCACATACCTCAGGTTGGCCCAGGCCCAGGAGCTCCCAGGCCAGCTGGTTTCCCTGGCTACCTGCTTCCTACAGTCTGGCTACAAAGAGCAGACCAGGATCTAGACTGAGTCTAGAACCCCACAGCACAGGTGCTGGGGTTACTCTGAAATTAGGAACCTTTTCCCTAGATGTCCAAGGGAAAGCAACCAGCTAATTAACATTCTTGCCTCAAAATATCCCTTGTCATCCTACCCTCAGGCACTGGAAGTTATTTGCTGGCTACCGGCACTGTGCTGGTGTAGGGCTTGGGCAGCCAAGGGCATCAGTGCAACAAACGTACAGATGTGGAGATGAAAGTAAAGATAACTGGGAGGAGATACTTTTTGCAACTGTTGCAATTGCAAAGCAGACTAATATCACCTCAAAGGAAGATTGTTGTTTAGGTAATTCTACCCAAATCTCTGTAAAAAGATGCAAACTGCAGGTGCCAGTACCTGGGATTCACCTCAGTGAGTGGCATAGATCAGCCTGATTTTGTTTGGAAATCTTCCAGGGAACTTAACTCTAAACTGTGAATAGGCACAACAGCAGCACTGATAAAATAGTGCCCGCAGCTTTTACATTAAAAGTAACAGACAAAAAGCCCTCAATAAGCTCTGGAATTCACTGGTATATCCCGTGGGAAAAGATTACTAGTACAATTTTGAATCAGGCCCAGAGTGCCAAAATTCTTCTAGACATCCAAGCCTTTCCTTAACATGAGTTAATTTTCCTGGGAATTACATCCTTTTCCTGAGAATAAACCCTTTTACAAGCATTTAGAGGTCGTCCCTCCCTACAGCACTGGAGCTAAAACAAGACCAGCCAGTGTTTCCAGAAGTACACCCACTCTATCTCAGCCTGGTGCATCTTGTGCTGCACAGGATTGGAGAAGCTCCCTGGTACACCAGTGCTTTGTGCCTCGGGCTGGATCCGTGCTGAGCTGAGCACAAGTTTGGTGCTGCACATTTCCAGATAGCTCACAGCAAAGAAGGTCACAGAGCTGGGCTGTTTGCAGGGGCCTGGATCCTTCTGATCAGATCTCCTCTGAGGCAATTCTACCAGAGAATTACAGGGGAGAGATTTTTGTGAGAATAGAGCACCAGTGTGAAACTTGCTCAGGACGACAAATCCCTTATGCTCTTCCCTGTGGGGACTGAAAGGCCCATGAAATGTGACTGTGATCTACAAACCCCAGCATTCCCAGGAGGCACCATCCAGACCAAGTGCCCTGATGATGGAGTCACCTTTCATTCTAAGTGTCCACAGCTGCCAAGTATCATCTCTACAAAAGAGCTGACAAAGTGTAAGGGATCATAGGTGGAAGGAAGACATGTGCTGTTACAGCGGCTGTGATATGATATGCTCATCCTCGAAGAGCAACGGAGAGGGAGGACAATGAAACCTAAGAAAGTCAGGGCAGCAAAGAGAATGCAGGGTAACCTCCCTGGAGGAGCAAGCAGAATGGATAGACTCAGGTGTGGGGTGGGAACTCCATGGGGCTTGTCCTGAAAAAAGGATAGACTGAGTCTGTCATTCCTCTGCTGTATAAAACTGCCTTCTTCAACTCCCTTCAGGATAAAAACTGTTCACATAAACCATGGGAACATGAGCAGGACAGAGCATTGGAATTATGGTTTATGGTTTGTTTTCCCCCGACAGCCCTGTTTCCTTGAGCCTTGACAAATGAATGTCTTCTTATCCAATCGTTCCACTTATTTCGTGTTGGAAGGAACAAGGTGGATCAGGATAACGACATTGATCCTACCTGCAGGTCACCCCTGGAGGCACAATTCTCTGTCGAGGCCAGCAGCGAGGGACTGTCCCTGGCACAGCCCATGGCAGAACCCCATGGTGTAAGGTAGCCAATGGCCAGTAGCCTTTGTTCCAGCTGCCACCTTTTTAGCACAGGTTCCATCTGCTCAGCAAAAACATCCAGCCCCAGCCAGATCTTCTGTACTGCTTCATGGATCTTGAGCCCTCTTGCAGCGATGGCAAGCTTGTGGATATGGATGTATTCATATAGCTTCGCTGAGAACATTCATAAAAGAAGGTGTTGGGATGGCCAGTGAATTGGGCTGGGAAAGAGCTGGGCAAACTGGTTTAGCAGAGGCGTGGAGCCTATGGGGCATGGCGCAGAGCTGGAACTCTGGCAGTGCCGCAGAGCAAGGCACAATATCCCATTAGCTTGTCCAGTACCCTTTTGTGTGCGCACAAATTACCTGTTGAGGGAAAGGATTTTCCCATTCCCTTCTGCACCACATGAAAAAATAATTTGCTGGTTGGACTCAAACTTCCTGCTGGATGATTTTCGTTGATTGTGCTGTAAATCTGCTATCCCGAGAGAGTAAGTGCTCGTTCCCTGCTCTCCAATACAGTACAAGACAGGATGCTATGGGCACAGACTTCACTCCACCAGGCTGGGCAGCCATGCCTGCTTTGCTCCTTCTTTGCGTGGAAACCACCCTCACCCCCAACAACCCTGGGGCCCCATGCATGCTGTTTCTGTTCCTGACCCTTTTGTGATGGGAGAAACAAAACCATGGGCAAAAAATGAGAGGAGGTTTCACCCAAGATTTATTCAACAGCAGGATGGGGTGGGTTTTTTGTTTTGGCTTGGTTTTTGTTTCTTTCTTGATAATCCCTAATACTTACCTCACTTTTTTCTTGGCAAGTGGTGAGATGACATCACCACGGCTCTCTGGTCTCCTCTGTGAGTTTCATTAGCTGATTAAAGCCCACCCTTGTGCCGTCCATCCTTGATTCATCAGATGTGCAGTACTTTGTATTTACCAACATGGAGCATAGTCTCTTGTCGACGTGTTCAGTCACTTTTGGTGCAGGACATTTGTTCAAAGCTTTATGGTGTCCAGGCATATTGTATACGTACAGTGAGCAGCACCCAGATGCTTCCCACCACCTCTGAGGAGCAGGAGAAAGACTTCTGCCCAGCGTGGAGTTGTGTCATCCTCTAGCCTCCATGGAAATGCTTTTCTTAATTCTGCATCAGTAAGAAGAGGGGACATCCACCCTCCTCTACCACTGAGGAGAGGGGGACAGCCATGGTTGAGTGGTCTGCACCCCAGCAGAGTCCTTCACCCATTGCTGAGGAGAACGGACAACCACCACTGAGAGGCCCTTTGCTCAGGGTCCCAGCACCACTACTGAGGAGAGGGGACAGCCAGTATCAAAGGGTTCTCCACCCATCTGAGGAGGGAGGACACCCATGATGGAGGGGTCCCTCACCCACCACTGCGGAGAGGGGAGAGTCATGGCTGAGGGTTGTCAACCCCGTCGCTGAGGAGAGGGGACACCCGCTGCTGAGGAGAGTGGGAACCTTTTGGCTGACAGATCCCAAACTCATCACTGAGGAGAAGGGATACCCACTGCTGAGTGATCCCAACCACAGCCTGAGGAGAGGGGACACCCACTGCTAAGGGGTCTTTCACCTACTGCTGGGGAGAGGGACGCCCACATTTGAGGGCTCCTTGACCCATCACTGAAGAGAGGGGACACCCATGGCTGAAGGGACTGAGGAGCAGACTGGGCTTCCCCGCCCCCGGCTCCACCGCATGTCCCGGCGGGGGACTGGGGTGGGTTAGGGACACCCCCGGGGGGAGTCCCGGGTTCGAGTCCCGCATCGGGCGGCTCACCTGCCCAGACCGTGCGGCGGCAGACTTTGGCTCCAGCCCCTATAAAAGGTAACGGAGGCGTGAGTCAGAGCCGCCGCCTCCTCCCCGCCCGCTCTCACTTACGTGCGGCCGGGCGGGCGGGCAGGCACGGAGCCGCCGTCCCGCACCCGCGCACTTGCCGGAGATGAACCGCGCCGAGCTGCGGGTCTCGCTCCTACTCCCGCTCCTGCTCCTACCCGCCCTGGGCCGTGCCGGCTCCGACAGCGAGAGCGACCAGGAACACGGCGGCGAGGAGCTCCCGCATTCTCCGGGGAAAGGTGAGTAGGGGTCCCTGGGTGCGCCGGGCTCCACGAGGCGTGGGGCACCCCGCTGCTGCGTTTCGGGTCCCAGTGCACGAGGCGCCTCGGAGCTTAGTTTGGGATGGCCGGTGCCTGAGCACCCTGATGCGTGCAGCACCCCAATACTGAGTTTGGGGTCTCTGATACATGGGGTGCCTTGATGTACAGGGTTCCCTCCCTTTCTGGGTTGGGGATCCTTGATGAGTGGGGCGCCCCAGTGCAAGGGATACTGGATTTGGGATGTCTGATGTTTTGCGGAGAGGTGTCCCCAGTGCCAGGGAGTTCTCCCCTTGTTTGGTTTGGGGGCGAGGGGCTGCTGTACCTCCTGCTACATCCTTGTTTGGGCTCCAGGTGCTCCCCAGGGTGAAGTGTTCCTGTGGAGATGTGTTCCCCCAGCATCGCCCAGCTGCGGGCGCTGCACCCCCCAGCACGTCCCTGCCTTTGTCCCTGCTCCCGCCAACTCCTGTGCGGCTCGACTGGCCCGACCCCTGCCCAGGGGCTGGGCCCTCGCTTTGTCCGCAGCCCTTTTCCCTCAATAAGCCCCTCTTGCATCAGACTGAGGGGCTCAGGGCTTCTTGAGATGGGGGTACAAGGCTTGTGCACCAAGCAGTCCCTGCTTTCCCCCGGGTACCGCCGGAGTTTCCAACCCTGCACCCCGGCGTGGTGAACGGTGGCCGGTCCCCTTTACCCTGCAGCGTGTCGGCTGGGCTGCCCTGCATCCACCTGGTCCCCCGCGGCCCGCCAAGAACGGGGTCTGACCCTGCTGCAGAGTTGGAGGGGGGCTGCTCCAGGGCTGACGGTGGGGGACGGGGGACGTGACAGAACGCAGGGCTGCAGGGTTGTGTGCTCCTCCTCCTCCCCGTGAGATGTCTTGCTGGTGGTATGGGGGCTTTTAGAGTTATAGGTTCAGGGGAAAATCCTGGGTCTTTGGTCTTGGTGCCTTTTCTGATCAGAGGCTATGGCACTGCCAGTGCTCTACAGGGATTTTGGGGGAGTGCTATAGATTTGTTCACGTGGGACTGAGCGCTGCACTGGGATGTTGCTGCCCCTGGCTATGCACCTTGTTCCCGCTTTGCCCACAGGTTTGTTTCCTGGGCTCAGCCTCATAGGGTGTCCTTGGTTTTGCCTCTGGTAAGGAGTTGTCCTGACCTGTGCCAGGACAGCTGCCCTGTGGTAAGGATCGGGAATAGTTTGGTGCCAGGAGCTGCTTCTGTTATTGCAATGA
>VYXC01003871.1:205633-239469 GCA_013397175.1 Platysteira castanea
ATCACTTTTCTTACTACTCTTGCTGGCTGAGCACCGGACAGAGATGAGGATGCAGACGGTTCTTGCCACAGAGATGAAGTAACCCGGGCCACAGGGTGGGAGGGTGCTGGGTGTCCAGCATGCCGGTGTGCTGTGCTGGCCAAGGGGCTGGACACCACATGAGGTTTGGGATGGGTGGGTGGGAGGACCGGGATGGAGAAGGTGAAAGGAGGTAGCCAGGAGGTCATTAGGGAACAGGCAAGTTAGCCCGTGCTATACCAGTGTTAGAGGCTGAAGGTCTGGATGGAATCCCATGGGAAGCAGGTCACGGCTGGAACCTTCCAAGGCTCCTGCCAGGTGCCAAGAGCTGCGTGTCTCAGCACCTCTGCTGGGCGATGAGCTGGTTCCCTCTTCCTCGAGGCTTGTGCGTGAGGTAGGGCTGGTGGCCCTCCAGCCCTGGGCACTCAGCACGTTCTCGGGGATTTGCCATGAGGTTGCTCCCTGAGAAGACTGCTTGCCCAGAGACCTAAGTCCTGTGCTAAGTGTGTCTTTGGGAAACAGAATCTCCCTCTCCCTGTTTCCTCTCTCTCCTATTCAGACGTGTCTTGCTCTCAGTGTCCTCTTCTTGGTCATTCCCCGATGTCCTTTTCCTCCCAAAGAACATATTTTTCTTGCTTAATACTCCTTATTCATCTCTCTCCCCAGCTCCAAGCACTGATCTGTCCTCTGGGATTTCCCCATTTTTATCCCTTTTGTTGGGATGGCCCTTTCTCTGCAGCACTCTGCTTCCTGTTTCCCCCAGCACTCGCTGGGGCAGGTGGGTTCAGAAGGAGCAGGAACATGCCCTGGAGTAAAGCCTGCCCTATGTCTTCCTCCACCCAAACCCTTGCCTGTCTCGAGGGGAGCTGGCACAGTCTTGGGCTCCACAGACCAAAGAGTCCTTCCCCAGGAGAACAAAGAACAATCCCTGCAGCGACCTGTGCTACCAGTGGCAGATTAAAAGCTGATCCCAAAGGCTTGCAGTGGGTCACAATTTATAAACACAAAGGGGCTTTAATGCAGCCAGGCTTGGGAGGGATCAGTGCCCCATGGGCAGCACATGGGGTGGTGTCCTGGGCTGAAAGCACATGGGTGCTGCTGCACGGGGCTGTGTCAGGAGGGAGAAACCAGGGAGGAGGTGGGGCTGGGACAGCACAGCCCTCCCATGGACACAGTTCCTGTGGGGCTTGGCAGAAGGATGCTCAGGTTATGCACTCGCCTGCCCTGACCCTCTCCCTGTGCCGTGTTTGCCACAGACTGAAGTGCTGGCTTTGGGCACCATGAGCACAGTCCAGGTACTGTGATCAGGTTATTGCTTTCAAGGGACGTGGTGTTTGGATGTGTTTTGTAGGCTGGGACCTGGCTGCTGTGGGTGGTCCCTACTTTGAGACCTGCACTCTGTGCATCTCTGCATGGCCTGGTACCTCCTGGCTTACTGACCCTCGAGAATAACACCCCACTTACCCTCTTTTCTGGGCCATGAGCTCCACTGATCCCTCCATAGCCTGGGACTGATCCATAGACAGGTCATGGAAAGGTGGTCCTGGTCTGGTATCTGCATCCCGAGCTCATCCCATGGGGCTTTGACCCAGGCATAGCTCAGGACTGAGTCCCAGTGGGAAGAGGAGGCTCTGGCAGGATACCAGCACTCCCCGTGGCTGAGCACAGGGCACCATGTGCCTGGCCGATGGGAGAGCAGGATGCAAGAGCCAGAAGTGAGCCCGCTGTCCTGCCTGCCACACACGAGCCATCCAACTTGAGGAGTTCAAGGCGAGCAGGCAGCAGCAGTGGCTGTGTTGCTGTCAGGCAGCATCCCTGCTGTGAACAGCACATGTGTCTCAGGGGTGTCAGTGCCCTGCAGCAGCCTCAGATTGCATAGACCCTAAAATAGGAAAAACTCAGGATGAGAGGTGCAGGTCTATAGGGCAAACCCTCTGATCTCCTTCCTTACTGTCTGGCTCTGCTGAGGGTTGGCTCCTGGTCTGTGCAAACGATCCTGAGTCCTTTGGGTGCACAGTCCATCCCTGTGTGCCCTTGGTGAGGTCTCCTGGGAGCAGCTTGCTGCATCAGTGCCTTTCCTGTGTGTGATTCACAGCATCCAGTGGTTGAGCTGGCTCCTCACGCTGCCAAAAGCTGCTCCTACCCTTCCTCCCGGGCTGCAGGACATGCGGAGCAGCACGCTGGTAATGGCAGCGTCTGCCTGAACACGGCAGGAAAGTGTTGTTGGATGGTGTTGGATGTCAAGGAGGGAAGGGAGCTGGCACTTGCAGCAAAGCCTGTATCCCAGAATGGGAGGGCTGAGTGGGAGCAAGGAACAGCAGGAGAAAGCACAAAGGGAGGGTGTGAAGGGGGGAAACTCGTGGGAAACTTGGCTGGATCGCGGGCTGCTGGGGAAAGGCGGGCGGCAGGCAGTACTCAGGTGAACCGGGGGGCTCTGCGCGGCTCAGCACGGGGGCGTTCTCGCCTGCAAGGACAGGCAGCTCCTGTTAGCACCCTAATGTGTTTTCCCGCTGACACCCCTGCAAGGAACCCTCTTCTTGCACGTTATCTCCCGGTGTGGGCATCGCATCACCGGGGCTGTTTCTCACCACGTTTTTGGGAGCGCTTTGCAGTCCTTGCCGGGGCAGTGGGTGCTCAGAGGTAAAGGCAGGGCATGCAAAGAGCTGCAGCACTCGCTGCCGAGGTGCAGCCACGTCTTTTGTGGTGAGTGGCGGCAGTTCAGCAGAAGGGAGACCTGGAATCACACAGCTTTCCGAAGGAGAAGACGTGCTCCCGCGGGAAGTGTGGGAGGCAGACTGAATTATGCAAATCAACACTTGGGCAGGGCAGTGGGTTAATGTTCATGGCTGCGAGACTGCAAAGGTGGAAGGGATCTTCCACTTCCCAGGTGGAAGGGATCGGAGAAGTTAGCACAGGGCTCCTCCGAGCCGTGCCGAGGCAGGGGCTGATGCCAAGAGCGTGACCCAGCGCCCGGGCTGGGCTCTCCTCGGCGCCCTCCTGCAGCGCTCGGTGCGTGTGCCAAGGGGGCCCAACCCTGTACAGCTGCGCTTGAGAGATGCCTGCCCGAGGGGGTGGCCTGGCAGTGCCATCACTGCACCCAGATCCACGGGGTGGGAAAACACACCCAAGAGGGCTTCAGTGGATGGGTAAGAGTTCATGGATCCTTCTGATGCCAAGACATCCCTAGGGAAGTCTGTTGTGTTGGGGTGGATTGAACTGTTTCCTGGGTGCAGCTGCAGCTTTTGAGATGTCCCAAGCTGCCGAGCTGAGCTGGCGGGAGGCTGTGAGGAGGGTCCAGAGCCCCTCTTGGCTGTGGGAATAGATGTGTGCTGGCAGATGTGGAAACCTGAGGTAATTGGCACAGTGCTGACACAGCAGCCCTATTGCTCAATCTGTGATATGATGCTTGAGCTGCTTTCTGCCCAGGCAGAGTCCCTGCCGGTGAGCAGAAAGTGGGGTGTCGGGGCGGGCTGTGCCAGTTGAGGCATGTGCAGTGAACCAAGGCACCATGTGCCAGCCCTGGGGTGCTGTGCTTCATCTGTGCCAGATCTGCCCCAAAGTGAGTGTTTCTTCGTGCAGATAGTGCCCAAAGGGGTGGGAGAGTGTGAGTGGGGTGGGAGAATATATATGGTGTTTCCAGAGGAGGGTCCATGTTCTCTGGATTTTGGTGTGCAGTCAGTGTCTGGGTAGCAGGTACCCTTTGTGTGAGCAAGGTGGGCAGGATCAATGAATCTCAGCTTGCTGTAGCACAGCTGGGTGCACCCCTGGGCAGTACCACGCAAGCAGACACGCAGAGGGCACTGCAGTCCATCCTGGGGCACACGTCCTGGTGCGCGCAGCTGTGGCTTGCCGAGTCCTCTGCTTGCTGCTCGTTCTTCTCGTGCCTTGGGGAATACCCAAGAGATCCCTGAGCATTGCTCCTGAGTGTCAGAAATGCAACAGAGGTGAGTCACCGGTCATGTTGGAGGGAGCCCTGAGATCTCTGCCCATCTCTGCAAAACACAGTGCCCCTCAATGCCCTCCAGCCCTGCCCAGCCCAATTTGGCTGTGGTCATCTGCTCTCCTGAGCAGCAGATGCACCGAGACCCCCAGCAGTGCCCATGCCTGGATCCTCGCCGAGTGGAGGGCGGGATCCTGCTGGGCTTAGGACCTTGCATGGGACATCTGGGCCTGGGAAAGCTTGCCTCTTCCTTTCTCACCCCTGAGCTGGAATCCACTCCTATTAATAGCAAGTGGGTGTCGATAGCTCTTGTCAGCAGCAGGGATGGGGGCTGGAGCAGCTCCTGCTGAGACCCTCCTGCATCCTGTCTAGGCTGGCAGGCAAATGGCCCCACCAAAGGACAGAGATGATATTGGGGCTCAGCTGTCCCTCTTAGATGCTCCTCCATGTCATTGCTGCTGTATGAATGCCCCACTTTGCCCCAAACCTGTCCCATCCTGGCACTCTCTGCTCCTCCACTCATGGTCTGGGAAGTGCCAACAGCCTGTCTGCAGTGACAAGCTTGCTGGTAAGGACAAGTCAGAGGAGAAGACCATGAATTATATGTTGTGCCAGTCAGAGCAGGCACGTAATTCTTTTGGGCCATGCTTCCCTGCTTGGGGCAATCTGAGCCCCACATCCCTTTGCCTGGAGCTTGTTGTTGAGAAGTGCTGGTGATAGCCAAGGTGTTTGGTTGGGGGCACCTGAGAAGAGGTCCTGGTGCACTTCTAAGGCCGGCTCCAGTGATGTATCAGGAATCCAAGCATTGCTGGCAGCTCTGGAGGAGAGCAACAGTGTGAGGCCCAGCCTGTTGAGTATGGGGTACTCTCAGGACCTTCCCAGGAGGTCTTCACCCCCTCTGGATCTGCACAGTGGGCACACCACCAGCTGTGGGAAGCTCAGGTCACACCTTGCCCTGCTGTGGTCACTGTGTGACCCACTGGTGACAAAAGAAATGCAGAGGTCCTGGCATGGGATCCTACATACTTCCTCCTGCTTTTCCTAAGGAAAGGGTTTTCATGGTAGGACCTTATGCAGCTCGGTGTGGGCATTTGGGTGGTCATATGAGTTACAACCGGGGACAGGAGCTGAGCATTTGGCCTGGCACATTTTCCTGTAAAAGTCCATCCCCACCACAGGGGCAATCACTGATGCAAAGGGAAGGTTTTGATGCTTGTTGTCTTCCTCTCCTGTCAGTCCCAGGGCAGCTTTCCCAGGTGGGAGGAGGGTGTCTGCATGGTGCAGTGCATCTTGCTGCCCAAACTCCTTGTGGAAGGTGGGAGCTGCATCTGTGAAGTGCCTTGTCTTGGGGCAGTGGGAGGTCTTGGCTGCTCTGGAGCAGCTGCTGGTACGGCTGCTCGGTGGTGGAAGGCAATACCTCTGATTTTTCCTTTTCAAGGATAATGACAAACTGTCAGCCCTGGGGTTTTCCCTCTGACCGACAACTGCAGGGACCTGGCCATGCTCTGAGGGGGCGGTACCCACGGGGAACATGCCCTTTGCTGGGACAGAGGGAGCAGTGGGAAAGCAAAGTCAGGGAGGGGGACGGATGGATGGAAGGCAGTGGGAGCACAGAGACCTGCTGCCTTGCAGAGGTGTGTTTGCTGACAACCTTTCCCTTCCATTCATGTAGTTTTTTCTTTTCTTTTTTTTTCAAGGCCACAGCCACTGGAGCTATGAAGGTAAATACCCTGCAGTTAGTTCTGCTTTTTTCCTACTACTCAGCAGATCCTGGGCCTGAGCCAGCCATGGTTAATTATTACAGGGCTTCTGTGCGCACTCCACGACTCACCCTTCCCTCCTGCCTGACCCCGACACAGTGCCCGCACTCAGGCATGGATGGGCTGAAGAGCCAGGGGTTGTTCTGATTTCACCAGGAAGCAGCAGCTCCAACGAGGGCTTTCCCAGCCCCTCAGGTGTGGGGGTATGCCCCTCAGGGAAGGTCTCCTCCCAGAATGAGAGCTCCCCGTGCCAAGTGGGGGAAAGAGCTGCACGCCCCAGGCTGGACCTGCAGTCCGTGCTGGGACTTTGACCAGCCCAGGGATTAGCTTGTCTTCACCTCTGCCCTCTGTCACCCTCCCTCCCCATCCTGCCTGACCCTGCCTTCCCATCAAGGCTTGGGAGGCTTCTCCACAGCACCCGTGGTGGGCATCACCACAGCGCTATGACAGATGCACTCCCTACTGCTGCACCACCACCCTGGGGTTTGGCTCAGCTGCTAATGCCCAGCTCCAAATTTACAGGGGTCCTGCGAGGGGCTGGCCTGGGGACAAGCCTGGGTTTGCTCTGGGCCGTGACCCCCTAGAAGCAGCCCTCTGCAGTGCAAAGGGAGGTTTCTGGGGAATCAGCCATGCTCATCCTAGCTGTGGCACTGCGGAGAGGAGGCCATTTCAGAGGCCAGCTTTGCCACAGAGCCCAAGAGCACTGCGGTACCTTGCTCAAGCAGCAGTGGGGGTGATACCTGCCAGAGGCCAGGCTGAGCAAAGCAGCAAGTGTGTGATGAGCTGCAGGGCAGCAGCTCCTCAGCTTGCCAAGTCCACTTGTAAATGATCTCCTTGCACTCTTCCTAAACACCCCAAAAATAGACTTTCTTGGCAGCTCACCACGCTCCGAGACCTTTCCTGATACAGTTGCATTCTGTCACATGTTGGCATAAAGCTGCTCCCAAGCTAACTTCGTGGAAGCTAACCTTATGTGCATGGCTAATTCCCTGGCCTGTGCCTACCCCCTTCCCCAACACCCTCAAACCTTCTTTTTCGGAGGTCTCCTCACCCTGGCGCCCTCACTGACAGTCCCTCCCTTCCTTCTTGCACCAGACCTGAAGCACTGGAGTACAGACTACTCGGACTGCGGGGGCACCAAGCAGTCACCCATCAATGTTGACACAGCTCAGGCCATCTTCAGCCCTGACCTGCGGCCGATCCAGCTCTCTGGCTACAGCCTGCCCGCCAACAAGCAGCTCAAGCTGAAGAACAATGGGCACACAGGTAGGGGCAAAGGCACCTGGAGGGGCTGGAGCACAATCAGAGGACACTCAGACTCTCCCAGCAGGACCAGGCTTCTCTGATGCTTTTCCCCTGGGCTCTGGGAAGGAAATTGTCACGCAGGCTGCAGCCCTGTTGCCTTCTAGGCCAAAACAGAAGCAAAAGACTGTAGCAATTTTACAGGTCCGTGTGCTTTCTTGGACAAGGTGAGAAGCCCCAATATGTCAAGAGCCTTTGGGAGCTGGCTTCAGAAATTTGTTAACTCCACATTTTCTTTAAAAATGTGTCTCTGGTATTTCTGATGCAGAAATACGTTTGGTTTCTCCCCTGTATTTCGCTTTTAAAGGACTCATCAGTCTCTGGATGTGACTTAACCTTTAAGCTACCTACATCTGTCTTTTAGGGCACAGCTTTGACCACCTTACTTTGTTCATACTTAAGGATTCTATCTCAAGATCTTAAAAAAAATTTATAGGACTTTTGTTTCACTTCTCCAGTACCAGAATGGTTTTTGCAAAGTTCTGGACGTGACTTATTCATGTTATTTTAGTGTCAGCCTCAGTATGCCAGATATAGAGGAAAACCACATCTTTCCAGAGCTGAGGATGGTTGGAACTGGTTGCTACCAGCATTTTCTTGGAGGAAGCAGAATGTTTTGTGCACACTGGTGTCTGCCAGTCCCCAAGCTAAGAAAAGGTTACGGAGAAAGGGACTTAAGAACCTGCTGACGGTGTGATAAGGCACCCCCTTGCCCTGGTACCCAACGAGATGGAGCTGACCTGTGTATACAGCAAACTTGACAGGTCAGACTTGCTGTGTATGGTCAGATCAGCCGCGTGGTGCATGCACAGAGCTCTATATTGTGGCCTCCTGCCCTAATGTGCCTGCAGAGTTAAACTAGTTGAGCTCAGTAGTTGCTATTTTAGACACCCTGGCATCTGGTGTTGCTTGGTGTTTAGGAAAGCAGTGAGAGCATTTTCACTGGGGAGGGGGGAAGTACTTTCTCACATGCTTTTAAGATGCCTTTTTTTATTGTGGCAACCACTGGTCTGCTTTATGAAGATCCATAAATAAATAAAAAGTTGCAAGTCCAGTAAGATATTTGTACAGTTACTCATTTTGGTAACAAAGTATATATGCTATATGAGCATTTTTTGAAGGCCTGAAAATGACTCAGGTAGTTAGGAGAAGGAAAACAATGGTTTAGCTATACAAAAGAAGTGTAAAATGAGATAAATTCATAGGGAGGGAACAGTTTCTCACTTCCTGTATTTGAGTTTTCTATCTCTGAACCCAGTGGCAAGGAAGTCAAGATGGCCAATGACTCATCACAGCCCTGTTACGTGGTTAATCCCGAATCTGTGCCCCAGTTCAGTGATGTTACTAAGGAGCACCTCATCTAAAAAGGAAAAAGGGAAAGAACTTACATTAAAAACCAGGAAAAGGTGCTTAAAAGGATAGGACAGCCTTTTTCAGGGTCGAGGAATGCTCCTGATATTTTTGCCACATGTCCAGGTAACACAGTTTTAGATTTGCCGCATTTCTGCCTAAGTCCAAAATAGCTGGATAAACCACATTAAAGTAAAGAAAAAACAATGTATGAATTTACAGTGTCCAAAGAGGCAAAAATTTTAGTGCTAAGTGCTTTCAAAATATTTAATGCTTCTGGGCCACTAGCTCCAGCACTGTCATACACTTACAGGCTGCTTTATTTGAAAGGTCCCAGCTCGCCAAGAGTTGCAACTCTGTCCAACTGCCCTGCTCTCATAGATATTCACCACTCTGCCAGTATCTTTCTCTGTGAATTTTGTCCATGGTCTCTTTATATTATTCTCACTTACTGAATAAATCGTTGGATAACATTTGGCTTGGAGCTGGCCCCAGGAGTCTGCAGAGGGGCTCTTCACTTTCCACCATTTTCATAGCAGCTATTTTTGAAGCTGACGTATTTACTGCAGTATCCTACAGCCTTAAGTCAGAAGTTGAACCCTGACACATTGGCAGGCTTGCCCACAGCCTCATGACAGATGGAAAGCAAGGTTTTCTGTTACGACCAGTTTCTAGAAACCAAGGGTGGCTGTTTCTCTTGAGACATCTCTTTTGCGCACCGATGGAACCGACTGGGCTTTATGTGGTATCACTGACCTCTTCCTTCTGCCTCCGCAGTTGTCCTCGAGCTGCCCGAGTCCCTGGCCCTCACGGGTGGCTATGCCCAGCAGTACCGAGCTGTGCAGCTGCACCTGCACTGGGGCTCCCCGCTGGGACCCGGCTCAGAGCACACCATCAATGGGCGACGCTTTCCTGCCGAGGTAGGAAGCCCTCATGGTACTGGATGCATCTTCTCCCTCGTGGTGCTTGGCAGGGAAAGAGCTGGAATGCTGTCATGCTTCTTGCCCATGGCTCTGCTTGTCACTCGATGTGGGCTGTAACCCCTGGCCAGGATCCTGGGCAGCTCTGCAGCAGTGGTGTTCAGTGTAGGAGGCTGTATTTCAGTGCTGAGCCAGACTCATGCTGAAGCCTGGGCCTGGGCTGAGGGAGCAGGAGCTGTGGTATTCCCCAGGCTGTGGAAGCCAGCTTCTCTGGAGGCTGTGAGCCTGCTTTGGGAGCTACAGGGGCTGTTTACCCTGTACACACTGTCCTCTTGCTCTGCCAGCTCCCATCTGGTTTTATCCCTCCTTCTCTGGCTGCTGTTCTCAAACTGAGCCTGGCTCTGCAGTATGAGCCCCAGGTATGCAGGACAGAGTGCTGGTTTGCTGTTCCCGACCAGGGCAGTTCCTGGAGGCAGATCTTCACGTTGGCTGCTTTGCAGCAGCAGATTTTCTTGGTCCCACCAGCATTTTCCCTTCCCTGCAGGGGTGCTTGTCACATCTGCGTGTCTCTCACAGCCCTTGCCATCAGCAGGCTGCAGCCCTGTGGGAGTGAGCATCTCCCAGTGGTGCCCATCCAGCACTGGGATTGCATGTTTCCCTTCCAGATCCACGTGGTCCACTACAACACCAAGTATGACAGCTTTACAGAGGCAATGGTTCACCCAGATGGCCTGGCTGTACTGGGAGCCTTTCTGGAGGTGAGTTCCATGGATCAGCAGAGGGAGGATGGGACTAGGGTGGGCAGTTGGACACAGTTTTGGGGACTGGCAGAGATGCAAATGCACCTCGGAAGAAGGGGAGAGAAAGGGCAGAGCAGCCCTGATAAGAATGGAGGGATCACTGGGATAGGGTGCCTCTCTCAAGGAGTGATACCTCCTTGCTGGCACTGCCATCACCATCTTGTCTCCCTTTGGTCCCTGTCCTTGCCATTACCATGAGGTCTCTCTGTTGCAGGTTGGGCATGGGGAGAACCAATACTACCAGGAAATACTTAAGCATCTGCTCGAAATCCAAGAAGTAGGTAAGGCCCTGTTCCACCTAGTGCTTTGTCTCAGGGGCTGCAGCCCAGCAGAGAAGCCTGCTGCTCAGCAGAGCAAGGCTGCAGGAGGCAGCCCACCTGCTTTCCCCTGCCTCCAGGGCAAACCAACTGCTCTTTCTCCAGTGGCTGCAGTGGCACATGCAGTGCCAGACTGCCCATGATCTTCATGCTGTTGTCCTCCAAAGGGTTTGTACCAGTCTCACTCCCATTACATTTCCTCTCCCAGGACAGGAAACCTTGGTGCCTGGATTCAACATTGCAGGTCTGCTGCCTGCCAACCTGAAACTCTACTTCCACTATAATGGCTCTCTGACCACCCCTCCCTGCTACCAGACAGTCAAATGGACAATCTTCAACCAGACCACGCTGCTCTCTCATCACCAGGTCTGTCAGGACGAGTTCCGCACTGAGTCTTTCCCAGCCTCTCCCCGTAAGCTGGTGCAGATGCCCTATGCCAGTGCTTTGCAGCTCTCCTGGCTCCCAGAGGCAGGGTGATGCTACTCTGTTCACACTGTTCTCCTTCTCCAGATGTCAATGCTGGTTTCGAGCCTGAAAACCGATGATGACAAGCTTTTGCAGAACAACTACCGGCCAGTGCAGAACCTGCACGGGCGACGGGTGCTGGCAAGTTTCCAGACCACCCCTTCAGTGAAGCACTCTCCTGGTAAGTAGTGTGTGAGTGTGCTCAGGCTGCTCCCAGCTGCAGGGATGCACTGACGTGGAGAGCAGCAGGAGTCAGCGCTTTGTGTCTCTTACAGAAACGCAGCATCTGCATGGGCTAGACCTGCCGGGCAAGTGTCGTGTGGCAACACTGGTCTTAGTGTCCTGCTCTCTCCCATTTCTGCACTTCTTTCACACTGCCTGAGAAATTGGTTTCTAGAAACTTATTTTATCCTTAGTCTTGCAGACCTAATGGTAGCAGGACTAGGGCATGCATGGTCAAGAGCAAACAGGCAGGTCCTAGCTACTTCAATCCCAAATGCAATAGACAAATTCAGCAGGAGCTGTCAGAGGTACAAGCCTGCAGTGAACACCTCTGCTCCACATCCTGCAGGAAGGCCAGTGCTGGGGACCCCTCCTGAAGGCTTCACTCTGCCAGTGGGGCCTCACAGCTGCCCTGTCCAGGCACACAGTCCCCTGCCTGAGGGATCCCTGTCTGCCCACCCTCTATCTGTCCTTGAAGGCCTTTCTTGCATTGGTGACTTCCAGGCATGAGCAGAAATCACTCTTAATCCTCAGGTGTGACTATCGCTCTGCATCACTGAATTTTTGCCCATTGCTGCTCCCTGAGGTCACTGGGGTTTTTCTGTTCAACATCCTGTTCCTTTTCTGTAATGATGGCATTCCCTACACCTTTTGTGAAGGTGACTAATAGGAACAGCACAGGGTTGGTCCCAGGCCTCTGCGCAATGCCTTGATAACCACACACTGTGGTGCAAGGCACTTGCCTCCCTGTCCCACCTGCAGCCTGCTTGCTAATGGCTGTAGGCTTTTAATCACTGTGGTCTTCAACCTGCCTAGCACTTTCCCATGTGGCACTGCATCAAATGCTTCACTGAAGCTGGGAGAGATAAGATCTACCGCATTTTCTTTGTCTAAAATATCACTTATCAAAGAAGTATATCGGGTTAGGCTGGCATGCTCTATCTTTGGTAAACCTCTTAGATACTTTATCATATTTTCCATTTACTTCCAAGCCTTTCCTTTACTACTTTCTTGCAGAAGGTGTTCCAAGGGCTCTCAGTGCTGGGGCAAGGCAGAATTTGCCCAACTCCACCTTTTTTTCTCTTTTCATTATTTGCCATTTCTATACAAAAATGTCCCCTGTAACAAAGTCACAAATCTCTTGGTCCTTAAGTGCGAGGAGAATGCCCCAGTACTCCTGGATGAGGTCGCTGGTCCCCTGCCTTGTGTGCACAGGATTGTTGGAGGTTTCTCCCCATGTCAGTGCTGACTGCCTGCTTTAGCCCTGAGGCTGCTGAGCACAGAGATGGCACGCTGTGGGGTCACATCTTGTTTTGCTTGCAGCTGCACCTTCTGTGCCCATGCTCGTTGGTCTTTTTGGGGTCACTGTTCCCCTACAACCCCCAGTTCAGGACAACCGCTCCTGTCCCCAGCTGCCAGGTGGAGGTGGCAGCTTTCCTGCAGCAGCCATGTAGCTGGATAGAGCCCATAGATAGTGCCACTCTGTGCACAACACCCGAGCCGTGTACAGATGATAATGTAGCTCTTTAAAAGCCAGCTTTTATGCTGGGTAAACATTTGTCCAGCACAGCTCCCTCCCAGCATGTAGGGCCACCAAGCCATCCCCATGCCAGGTGCCCTCCCTGCAGTGTGTGGCTGCCTCCTCCCTGGGACCTGCTGACCATCTCACTCCAGGCAACTGTTCCCAGGGTTTCTGCCTGCTGGGCTCACCCTGTGTGCCTCTCTGGGGTCTCCTGTGGGGTCAGGTGCAGTCATGGGGCGCTGCAGTGCTCAGCACCCTGCCGGCTTCCTAGGCTGTGGCAACAGCAGTGGAAGGGGCTGGGCTCAGCAAGGCTCAGGTGTGGACTGTGGTTCAGGGATCCTTTTTTCTTCCCTCTCCTCATGCTTCTGCCAGGGTGTCTGGGCTGGGCTTCCTGCAGCAAGATGCTGTGAGCTGCTGGGGATGTGGCTGGCAGCTCTCCCCTGCCCATGGGTTATGAGGAGCCTTGAGGGCAACCCTACTTCGGAAGTGGGACCCGAAGGCCTGCAGGCTTGAGGCTTCCCTCACCAAAATCTTCAAAGGCAACTCCTGACTGTGTTGTCTCTCTTTACAGGTAGTGATGATTCAGCAACAGCAGGTAGGTGAGGGGCTCACATGAAACACAGGAAGGCGGGAAGAGGGTGTACCTGCCTGGCAATTGGGGTCCCGTGGGGGCCATGTGCTGAGCTGGGGGGCAGGCAGCCACAGTGGGTTTGTAGGGCTGCTCTAGCACCCATGCTGCTGGTTCTCATCCTCCGATCTTCTTCTCCTTTGCAGAAGGACACTCCAGCTCATTTCATGCAGGTACGTGCACTCAGCCAAAGCTGCTCCTTTGTGTCCCCTCTGCTCCTGGGCTACCAGCCTGCTCCTTGCCTCCTCTTACTCAGCCAACAGCTGCAGGGGACCACCCCCAGAGTAACACACCTGTGCTTGCCTTGTAGGAGATGTGCTGGCCGTGCTCTTCGGGGTGCTCTTTGCTGTCACAGCACTGGCCTTCCTGCTGTACATCTACAAGCACCGCAGCCAGAACGCACGGTGAGCAAGGGAGAGACATAGGAGGACAGGGCTTGGAGGCAGGATGGGCCCAGGTCACGAGAACGGGGTTTAATGGTGGTTTCAGGCAACAAGACCCCCTGCCTGGTCTAACACTTCCCCCTTCTTTCTTTTCCCACCAGGCTGGACTCGCCGACCAAATCCAAGGTCATCTACACAGCAGCCAGCACTGAGAACACCGCGTAAACTCCACACCTCTGTGGCAGTCCCAGCCCCACAGGCTCAGCCTGCCACCCCACCTCCCCTCACTCCCATCCCAGGTCAAGAAAGACCAGTGCTCCAGCATCCCTTGGCTGCATGGGCTGCCCACATGCACTGTTTGTCTGGGGGCAGCATTTGACCCCAATAGATATTTTTGTTATAAAAAACATAAAAACTATTAAAAAAAAGTAAAATCCTTTCATGGTACCAGCTGTCTCTGCTGTTTTTGTGAGAAGCCATGGGGCAGGAAAGAGCACCCTGGTGCAGCTGGACCCATAGTGGAGAGGCGTGTGCAGGGACCCCTTCCCAACCAGCAAAGACAGCATCAGCCTCTGTGGATCGGGCAGAGCTCCAGAGTAAGCAGCAAAAGGCTTCTTGTACAGCCCAGCCCTGCCCTCCATCACTCTGGGACTTCTTCCTCCTCTTATTTGTGCAAAGCATTGGAAAAACATAGCTGCGGCTTGGTAGGGCTGAAGAAAGGCAGAGCTGAAGATGGCAGAGCCACCACTTGCTTGCTGGACAGCCTCCACCCAGCTCACCTCCAGCTTTACCACAGCTAGATTAGCCAGAACAACCTCAGATCCACCGTTCATGGTGGCTCCTGTGGAGCTGGAGACAAGTCCCAGGGACCTTTACGGCCATGGCAAAACCAAAAGAAACTGGCCCAGTCCGGGAGAGGAGAGGAACCTGCAGGTCCTCCAGCCCTCAGCAGCCTCCACCCCAAAGCTGTAAAACTAGAGCTCAGCCACTGTTAGATGGACAGAGCAGGAGCAAGGCCTGCAGCCAAATGGGGTCTGCAGGTTCCTCTCCTCTGTGCTCATACCCGCACAGGCCACTGTCACCACTGCTTGTACCCTCCCCACAAGGGCAGCACTGACGGCCACACAGCCCCGCCACTTGTTTGTGGTACTTAATTTTATTGGTATAAAAGCCCACTGTGGATAAAACTGCCTTTTCAGCCCGATGGCAGTTTCTCCCTCCCAGCCCTGTGGCACAGAACCAGGGCTGGTACCCGCTTGAAAATCCCCAAGAACAGGAGAGGGCAATGATCCATTGGAATGGTCCCTTGAACCCCCTCCCAAATCTGTGCCGGCAACAGCTGTGGCATTGCATCTCCTCCTAAGCCCTCCACCATCCTCCATGTCCACTGGGTCCTTTGCATACTGTCTTTTTCCCTCTCCTCCTCCCACCCTGCATGCTGTCAGTACCCGTGGGTCCCCCAGCACCATCCTGCCGCGCCAGGATGCCAGCTCACTGTGCTACTGCAGGGCAGCGCCAGGGCCATGGCTCCCGGGGCAGCAGGACTGGGCAGAGAGGTGGAGAAAGGAGCACTACGGCAGTCAGCCACGACCCAGGCCACGGCAGCACTTTGCAAAGCCCCTTCCTCCACCCTGCAGCGAGGAGGCAACGCAGGCCCCCTGTCCTGGCATGGGGGGCAGCACATCTGTGGCAGCGGGGTGAGAAGCGATGGGTTTCTTTGGGCTCAAGCCCCCGGCAGTCACAGGCAGGCTAACTGGGGCTGAGCTCACGGCAGGGCCAGCAAAGGCGGGTCCCCCAAAACTGAGGTGTTTTATGGGGACTCCCAAAGGGGCGTTGGAGTGAGCCAGTCTCAGCCATACCGGTTGGCTGGCTGCCACAGCTGGACCCCAGCGCCTGCCCTACCAGGGCTGGCCGGGGTCCCCCAGTCCAGGAGAAAAGATATTGCAAAGAAGGTGATGGCCGATCCTGCCGCCAGGATAGGAGGGGAGGGGAGGGGTCGCTGGGGACGGGAACATCCTGCAGGGCCTCAGGATCCTGGCTGGGGGCTGGCTCCACTCCGTAAACCTGCAGGAACCAAGAACAGAAGCAGTGAGTTTTCACCAGACTCTTCACCCCACTTCTCCCAGGAGAGGCAACAACCTGACCATGGCCTCAAAAACTCCCTGCTCCTCTAGTCCGGGAGACAACATGATGATGCCCTTTTTCGAGTCACAGAGACAACCTCTCCTCACCCCAGCACTGGTCCTGATACCCCATGAGACCCAAAGTGCCCCCCACCCCCTTTTTGGAGCAGCACTTACAGAGCAGGAAGCGCCGCAGGTTCTGCGCANCTGCATGCTGTCAGTACCCGTGGGTCCCCCAGCACCATCCTGCCGCGCCAGGATGCCAGCTCACTGTGCTACTGCAGGGCAGCGCCAGGGCCATGGCTCCCGGGGCAGCAGGACTGGGCAGAGAGGTGGAGAAAGGAGCACTACGGCAGTCAGCCACGACCCAGGCCACGGCAGCACTTTGCAAAGCCCCTTCCTCCACCCTGCAGCGAGGAGGCAACGCAGGCCCCCTGTCCTGGCATGGGGGGCAGCACATCTGTGGCAGCGGGGTGAGAAGCGATGGGTTTCTTTGGGCTCAAGCCCCCGGCAGTCACAGGCAGGCTAACTGGGGCTGAGCTCACGGCAGGGCCAGCAAAGGCGGGTCCCCCAAAACTGAGGTGTTTTATGGGGACTCCCAAAGGGGCGTTGGAGTGAGCCAGTCTCAGCCATACCGGTTGGCTGGCTGCCACAGCTGGACCCCAGCGCCTGCCCTACCAGGGCTGGCCGGGGTCCCCCAGTCCAGGAGAAAAGATATTNGGCCGATCCTGCCGCCAGGATAGGAGGGGAGGGGAGGGGTAGCTGGGGACCGGAACATCCTGCAGGGCCTCAGGATCCTGGCTGGGGGCTGGCTCCACTCCGTAAACCTGCAGGAACCAAGAACAGAAGCAGTGAGTTTTCACCAGACTCTTCACCCCACTTCTCCCAGGAGAGGCAACAACCTGACCATGGCCTCAAAAACTCCCTGCTCCTCTAGTCCGGGAGACAACATGATGATGCCCTTTTTCGAGTCACAGAGACAACCTCTCCTCACCCCAGCACTGGTCCTGATACCCCATGAGACCCAAAGTGCCCCCCACCCCCTTTTTGGAGCAGCACTTACAGAGCAGGAAGCGCCGCAGGTTCTGCGCAGATCCCCCCGAGAGTAGGTAAGCCCAGGCAGCGGCAGCAGCCATCAGCAGGTAGGAGGGCACCAGGCTGCCCACGTACTGGGGGTTGCAAAACGACTGCGGAGAGAGGCACAAGAAGAGAAGGGTGAGCAGGCAGGAGAGGACAGGGACAGGATGTGTGGCACAGTCATCACCTCAGTGAATGGAGTGGGACAGGCGGCACCAACGCCAGGATTTGGTTTGTGAAGGGCCAGCTGCTTTGTTAGTGCCAAAGGCTGTTTCGCCCCAGCACGGGACCAGTACTCCAAATACAGGTGCAGTTGCAGATCCCTATTCTCAGTTACTCACCGACCCCGAAACAGTGAGATGCATGATAACGACTGCTGCGATCTCCCACCAGCGCCGGTGCTCACAGCCATGGAAGAAGAGGATGCCCCAGAAGGTGTGAAGGAAAATCAGCACCATGGTCATAAAAGCTGCAGGGAGAAGCACAGGTGTCACCAGGGAATCACCCACCTGACCTGGCCTGCAGGCTTGGGGAAGGGATGGAGATGAGTCAGTAAAGTGGGGGTAGAGAAACAGCTTGGCTGGACTGGAAGGTGCTGGGTCAGACTTCAAGTGTGGGAGACATGGAAAGAAGAGCAGAGAGGGTCACACGGAACAGCAAGAAGGGTTTGTCACAGAGATGTGATAGGGGACTATAAAGAAGCTCAGGTGGGTGAGGATGCAGCATGGACATGACAGTGTAAGAGGGAAAACTCCAGCGTCTCATCTGCTGCCTCTGTGCTGGGGCAGAGATGTGTCCAAAGGGTGCCAGTTACTCACCTGAGGTCAGGAAATACAGCTGTGAATCCCCATGGATGCCCACAGTGCCAGGCCCTAATGCGTCTGCCAGGAGATTGATCATGGAGAAGGCGCCGCTCATGAGACCAAAGCCCACGCCAGCCACTGCCGGGACAGGGACACTGTTAAGCTCTGAGCCTCCCAAGGGCCCCCCCACGCACCTCCCAGCCAGCTTTGGCATGAGAAATCTCTCCTTGCTCCCAGCATCATGCTCAGCCCTGCCCAGCCTCAACCCCTGTCCCGTGGTCAGGCTGCTCTGCTCTGCACAGCACTCACCATATGCCATTTGCTGAATGGAAATGGGAGAGCAGCCGTCCTCACTGAGGGCCACCAGCCCCTCGATGGCCTTCCTGTGGGGTGAGAGCACACTGGAGCCCAGCACAGCCAAGTAACCTCCCGAGGGAAGGTGCAGTATTCACTCTGCACCATGCCACCTTCCTGGCAACCTCCCTCTCCCCGAGCAACACCCACCATGGAGATTGTCCATGTGACTGTACCACCAGTCGAAGCAGGCATGTGAAAATCACGTGAGGCCACACAGAAAGATTTTCCACAGAGGAATGTGGGTGCCAGCCAGCCCGGTAGAGCAGGGCTGGTGTGAGCAGGACGCTGGGTGTAAGGCAAGCAGCACCCCCGCATGGAAAGCAGCCCCACTGCAGGCGTGGGAGGCTGTACCTGATCTCAGCACTTACACTGAGAAGATGTTGACAAACAACGCAGAAGGTGCGGGAAGAGCTCAAAGAGCTCGAAAAATTCTTTAGGGGAAGAAGCTGGGAGAGGGGAGGCTTCATAATTTGTGCCAACTAGAGGTGTGACAGGTGAAGAGGATGCCAGGCAGCTCCTCAGCCCGGGGAGGACAGCAGCGCTTGGGAGCGGAGATCCGCAAGGCAAAGGAAGCGCAGTGGTTTGTGTCAGAGGCTGCTCCGTGGAGCTCTGCTACCCTCTGCCTGCCTGCCTCCCGCAGTGCCCTGCCGCAGGGAGCAGCACGGCCTGCGGACATGCTCCCCTCCAACACTCTCCCAGCTTCCAGTCAGGAAGACTAGGGAGTATGAAGGACATCTCCCCATGCCTGCCTGCTCAGCCCCAGCACAGTGTTCATCCATACACAGGACAGGGTGCAGCACATGCTTCCCTGGCAGCACAAACCCCCGTGCTACAAAACAATGGTATCAGGAAGGCTGGGAACTACCAAGGCTGCACTGGGACTGTTTCCTGGCTTGGTCAGGGCACCAGATCCTCCAGACCTTAGGGCTGCTCTGCCCCACCACCTGAGATCCACTAAGGTCAACACTCCTAAACAGGTGCACCCATGTGTTCCCAGTGAGCACTGAGGCAGCGTTGTGCCACACTTCACATTCCCCCCAGTCCAGCAGCTCACAGACAAAATCTGGCACCACCATGACCGGGAAGACCGTCCAGCAGTGCTGGCACAGCGGGGGAGATGCTGTTACCTGAGGAGCTTGTAGTAAAGGAAGCGGAAGGCCTCCTGCAGCAGCACAGAGAACATCACCCCAAAAATCAGGAGCCCCTTCTGCAGCTGCTCATCCTGGGGGTCGCTGGCTTTCACTGCGATAAACCAGATGAGGGACGAGAGCAGCAGCGACACCAGCCAGAAGAAAGCCCTGTAAGAGACAGAGCTTGCTGGCACCAGTGCTGCGCTGTAGTCCCTGCTGGGACCGGCACTGGCAGCTGTGCCCCTGCCTTGCCCAATCTCCGACCAGCACCAGTGCCATTCTGGTACCAGTGCTGGGCAGGTGGCGCCTGTACTGGTCTCACCGTGTTGTGCCTGCACTCCTGCCCCACTGGTCACCAGCACTGGAACCAGTGCCCCTGTTGTGCCCACTAGCACCTGCGCCAGGCTCATATCCACGCCAGTACCACATTCTTCTGGTCCCACAGTGCTACTGGTACCAGTTTCGCAGATGCACACATGCACCACTGCCATTACCAACCCTCCACTGGTACTGTATGAGTGCTGGTGTCCACAATGTGCTGTGACAGTAACAGAAACAATATTGGTGCTCCTATCATGCAAGCAACAGCAGCAGCATGAGGACTGGTGACCCCAGTGAGCCCACAGCAGCACCAGCACGAGTTCTGGTGTGTCTGCTGCACCCACGATGGTGCCTCAGCCAGTGGTCACATGCCTATCACACCCCTGATGCTACCAGCACCCTGTCACACCCATACTGGTACCAGCACTCCTGTCACGCCCATACTGTACCAGCAACGTCACCGGTATCAGCACCCCGGTCAGGACTACAGTGATCGTGTTCAGGCACTGGGACCAGCAACCCATCACATCCGTACTGGTACCAGCACCAGCAGCAGAATCGCTGCCCCCACCACGATCGTTCTGGTCGCAGCACCGGCGCTGGTCCCAGCGCCCCGCCACGCCCCCGCGGCTCCCGGAGCCAATCCTGGTCCCACACCACGGCAGCACCAGAGCCCCCATCGCTGACTGACCCGGCGATGAGGATGATGATGCGGAGCGGGTCGCGGGCGATGGTGAAGATGAAGAGGCCGAACGCGGGCCCGAAGGCGATGAAGGTGCACCCGAAGAAGACGGCGAGCGTCATTTCGGCGGGAGCGGGGACACGGGACCGGGGTCGGACCCGGAGCTCGGACCGGACGGGCCCCGCGGCCCCTTCCCCCTCCGCCGCCCTTCCGGGGCCGATGACGTCACACGTGCGCGCGCCGCCGCCACCGGAAGTAGCGTCCAGGGGCGGGCCCGGGGGGCGGGGCCATTCCCGTCAGTCACGGGGGATTGGATATCGGGAAAGGCCCGTCCAGAGGGTGCGGGGTACCGGGACAGGCTCCCCGGGGAAGGGGTGACAGCTCCGGCCTGGCAGAGCTCAAGAAGCGTTTGGACAACGCCTTCAGGCACATGGTGTGGCTCTTGGGGTGTCCTGTGTAGGGCCAGGAGCTGGACTCGATGCTCACTGTGGGTCCCTGCCAGCTCGGCGTGTCCTGTGGTCCTGTGGGGAGGCAGCCTGCAGCCAGCGGAGCTTGGCCTTGTCCCCACGGCCACCTCGTGAGTGGGGCCTTGCGCAGCCCCCTAGGAGCAGGGGCTGGGTGAGGCGTGCAGCCTGTCCCACCCTCAGTGTTTCTGTGCTCCCCCCACTTGGCACCTCGAGTCCAACCGCATCTCAACGAGATTGGCACAGAAAGGCACTTCAGGGCACTTCCCACTTACTGACACCCACACCCCAACACACACCCTCCAGAAGACTTTGGACAGGAACATTTGATGTAGAGTTCTCATGTGCTGAACTGGTGGAAACACCGTGCCCATGCCAGTCTTGGCACACATGCAACAAGGTCAGAGAACACTTTTGAGGGGTCTGAGTTTCTTTCACTCATGGAAAACAGGCCGCATTTCTAAGAGGCACAATTCACAGTAGAGCACTCCAGCACAAAGTACAGAGGGCTCTCTGAACCAGGGAAATCCTGGGGGCGCAGGGAGATGTGGGTCCCAGCATATCCCCTCCAGCTCATGGGCTTACCCTTGCAGCCAACAAGTTGGTAGCTGGAAACAGGAATCACAGGATCTTTTCCACTTGTTCTGGGGACATGATTGATACTTGGCTTGATCCACCAGGGTTTACAAGGCCACGTTGTGCCCCAGTACAAGGGATCCCAGAGGAGGAGAAAGAGGGATAGTTTTGTCCCTAAGATTTCATAGCTTCTTTGTAAAACAGCTCAGAGTCAGACCACCTGGCCCAGAGAAAGTCGCATCCCACTCTGAAAGCCAGGGACATTCACTCACAGCCCTGTGTTACTTTCAATTACAGCTCTGGGAGGTCAGCCCTCTTGGTCAAGAAAGCCTCTGTGAGCTTGCTCCTGGGTGAGGATGGCCAGGACCCACTGAGGGTGGAGATGAAGGCTGGGGCTTGCCAGCTGGGAGATGTGGCTCTGGTGGCTGCAACATGAAGAAGGATGGGTCACAACAGGAGGTGCCACCAGGGACATCACCAGGCAGCACCAGCCCCACCACAGCTGGATTCTGGTGACGGGTGAGTATGCTTGCAGAGGAATGCTGGGCTGGATAGGGACAGGGGCAATGCCCAGGGGCTTTCTAACGAGAAGAGACGGAAGCACCTTAGGGCTGGACAGGGCACAGAACTGCACTTGGGGCTGAAGGAAGAGGAGCTTAGGGTTCTCAGTGCTGGCAGGTGCCCAGAGAGACTTTGGGGACACCCTGGCTGTCCCCAGCCCCCTGCTCCCTCCCACCCAGACCTGTTGAGCTCCCTTTCCATCCACCAGGCCTTGTCCAACACTTGTGTTCTTCCTGGCTCTGCTGACCATCCAGCCCAAACTGCAGCACCATGACCAGACTGACACGGACACAGCCAAACGGATAGAAGAGTGTCAGGAATACCTGCATCATGAGATGACTTGGCTGCTGCAGGTGATTGAGGGGAAGAGGGGCACCATGGAAATCCCACTCTGTTCTGCAGTGCAGCAGCAGTGGCTGTTTTGAGGTGCTGTAGCAGCCCTGGTCCTGATCACTGTGGGCTACTGGCTGGACAGGCGAAGAAAGCATGCCTCTGCCAGCTGCAGGGAGCAGGAGAGCTCCAGCAACACGGAGAAGGACAATGGCCAGGAGTTCAAAGGTGCTTACAATGGTGTCAGATCTTTGTGACCGCCCCATCTATCACCAATGGGAACATTCAAGCTAAGGCTGGATGGCACTGTGAGTAACATGATCTGGTTGAGAGTGCCCCTGCTCATTGTGGCAATGGTCTTTAGAGATGCCTTCTGACCCCAGCTATTCTGTGATTCTAAAGCAGGACCTCCCCAATGCATGAAGCATGGGCCAGCATGATAGAATCAAGACAAGTGATTTTATCATCTCCTAAGGCAACACTATGAAGTTCACCAAAATGAAGATCCTAGCCCCGTCCACAAAGACAATAAACATCAACATAGGGAAGACATCCTGCAAGAAAGGCATCACATAACAGAACCCTGATAACAAGTGCTTTTTATTTATTTTCTTTCACTCTGAAAGGCAGTAAATCAACCTTCTGACCGGCAACTGCTAAACCAATGCAATGAATGCCCCCCAGGGGTCCCTTGCTGCCTATCACCCTGTTGTAGGCCTGTCTTGTAGCAGAGATGCTCCAGTACTGGTCCCAGATCCCCTGAGCAAGTGGAGCAGGGGCCACATGTCCTCCTGTACTGCACACTCCACCCTCACAGGCAGCACAGCCCCAAGCACTGCATAAGGGGCATGTTCATGCAAAAATGAGATGGCACCACGGTGGTCATGGCTATCCATGCTTCCCTCCAGCTGCCTTGTCCTCTGCTGGCATTGACAAGTCAGTAATATCAATTTGGGGCCTGGGAGATTTGCGTAGCACTTGGCTTTAGGGGGCCTGACCTGTTTTGAAATCCACCAGAGCCTTGCAAAACCCTCACAATTCAGCAACACAGTTTTTCTGGCCTTCACTCCTGTGTCTCGAGCTGTAGATGCAGGGAGGGACTGAGGGGTGGCAGTAGTCTGTGCCTGGCTCTGCACAGCTCCACGTCTCATCCAAATATCTCAGATGCTCTTTGTGTGGTCCTCCCGCTCTAGGATGTAGATCAAGAGCGTTGAACAGGAAGGATTCAGAGATGAAATGAGGCACTGGAGAGATGAGAGAACTGGAGCAGAGAGCAGAGGTGAGAGGCTGCCGAAGGTTAATGTGGTGGTATATCAATGGGGTGGCAGCCCACGGCAGGGCTGAAAGCTCTTTGGGGAGATCTTGAGTCTACCAGGCCAAGATAAACAAATCCAAAGGTTGAAATTCCATGGGAGAGGTGGAGAGAGGAAGGGAGGAGGGCACAGGCACTTCAGCCCCCAGCAAGGCTCGGTGACACCTGTGGGGAGACATGCTCCCATGCCAGCAGTTCCACAGTGTCCCAGGCTCCCAGAGCTTTCACTGCTCTTCATATTTCTCTGTGGGGCCACAGGGGAAAGGAGATGGGTGGGAGAATGGAGGAAATGCAAAGCTTTGCTGAACCATGACATAGCTCATTTCTTTCCCAGGCTGAGCATCACCTGGGAACAGCAGTCAGGATCTCACTGCCAAATCACTGGCAGTTCAAAGGAATCAAAAGTCCCTTGCAGCGAGGTGTAAACAGTTAAATCAAGTGGACTGGTCCAAACCAGGAGGCAGCAGCAGCTAATGGGGAAAAAGCAGTCGGTGTGAAAGGGCTCTTTGTCCCAGCAGGAAGGCGAAGGGCGCCCAGAGGCTGGGCACTGGGACGCACCCTGACCGGGGCACAGGGCAGGCTTGTTTGCAGTACAGGGTGCAGGCTTCCAGAGAAGAGGTGCTTTTACACTCTGTTTTTTTTTTAAGCCAGACAACCCCCTGCCTGGAGGGTGCTTTGACTAAACAACAGAATGGCTCAGCTGATGCACTGCAGAAAAGGAAGGCGGGCCCAAGGAGGAACTCCAGCCCTCGTGCAAGTACAGCTCAGCAGTCCAAGACACCATGTACTGTCCTCCCCTCCAGCTCCTCCAGACCCAGGGTGGGAAGCTGCAGCTCACAGCAGACTTTGTAACCTTGGAAGGATGAAGTGAAAATGAGCACCTCATGCATGGGGAGCTTTTTTCCGTGTTGTAGAGGGCCTTAGAACCACAAAACAGAATTAATGGGTTATGGAGAGGGCAGGAGGCCAGCAGCACCTGGGCAGGAAAGAGATGCAATCTCAACACCCTCCTTTCCTGACCCAGGAGGTGCAGCAAATAAAGGAAAGCAGATAACAAAAGCTGTCCCTGCCGGTCTCTTGCTGCGCCTGGCTCAACAAGGGGTCAGCATGAATTGTGTTTCCTGGCAGTGTGTGGATGTGCTTTTAGAGGGATATCCGCTGGGTAGCGTGGGACAACAGGGTTTGGTGCACATCATGGAGAGGCCCAAAGTGAAGGGCAGGACTGGATAATGGTTTTGGGCATCCCCAGGAAATCCAGCTCATTTCGGTGGCAGCAATGAGACACATCCGGCTGATCTTGAATTTGTGCTGGAGAAAATACAGCAAGCCAGGAAGAAACTTCCTGAGCACTTTGTCTGCTGCATTAGTATTTGCTAGCTTATACAGCAGTCCCTCAGGCAGGCGTTCAGTCACTGGCAATAGAAATGACAACGAGTAAAAAGAGTGAGCAGCTAATCCCAGACCTGGAGAAGACCCTGACAACTAATGATGTGTGCATACATGATCATGTGCTTGTATGTTTCCTCACTGTCATAAACATGAACCCTCCATGGAGAGGTCAAAGACCTTGTGGCTTCCCCAGGTGCCAAGCCAGTAGCATGCGGACTGTGGAAGTGACATGGTTTATCACTGTGTACTTGAAGAAGATGGCGAGTTTGGACTGAGCTTGAGACCTGGAGTTTTCCTCTGCATTCCAAGGAAGTGATGGAGATAAGGGAACACCATACTCCAAACCACATGGTCATCATTCCAAGCCCACCACAGCCACAGGGGCCCTGCAGACCCTCTTTGCATGAACTGGGGAGGGAGACCCACACCTCTTATCCCACCCAAAGGACCAAACATAGCCATCCATCTTGTCAAACTGCTTTAATATTTGGACATAAAGACAGGACAGAGCCATTCAGGCTGTGCACAAACAAGATCCCCTTAATCAGCCATAGTGCAAGGCTGCTGAGCTTCCCTTCTCAAAGGATGTGTGGATTTGGCCAAGATGCAGTTCAGCTGATGACATCCTGAGCATGCCAGTGGGGTGCATGTGTTGGGTAGGGGAAAGGGATAGGGGCTTGCCAGGGCAGCTCAGAGGTTGTTCAGCTCCAGTAAGGTCTGGTCCAGGACCTGGTGTATCCCCACGTTCTCCTCTTTGGCACTGGCCAGGCTCTCTGTGAATACAAGGGACACCCAGCCACGCACACAGACACAGCCCAAATGTACCCAGGTGCAGCAGGACCCACACACCACACCAAGCACAGACACACACACACACAGATGGACATTTCAGTACAGCAATGGCCTCCAGTCAAACGGGGCATCCCCTGCGGAGCATAGTCCACACAAGCAGCCCCATTTCTGGCAGGGATAAGTCCAGCCACTCTGGGAGGCCAGGCCAGTCAGGCTGGTCACTGGGGCAGGCAGTTACCACTCTTCAGCATTTCCATCTTCCCAGCGTGCCCCACTGCCCATGGCTGAGCATTCTGCAGCTTAGGTGCTGCAGGCAAGTACCATTATTTGGCCAGACACTGGGGCATCACCACTGGCCAGCTGTGGGCACGTGCACAAACCCTTGGCCAGCAGAAGCCGAGAACCATAGCCTGCTGCATGACCCAGCAGTGCTCCGTGAAGAGAAGGAGTGAGAAAACAGCCCATTAACAGCCCAGGAGAGTGGGCAGAGGACAGCAGAGAGATACGGAGCAGAGCTAACAAGGCTACAAGGAAAAGCTCTGCCAGGCAGCCTGCTGCCAAGGCAGCCTCCCTCTGGTGTTCACTTCCAAATGGCATCCTTTTGGCATCCCCCAGAGATGGGGAGGGAACAAGACTGCTGTCCACCCAGCCCCATGTCCCAGTGTGCCCTGCTAGCCTCTTCCCTGTCCCAAGTTTGGGGCAGTGGGTACTGCTGGATGCCCAGCTCCTATCCCAGCCTTCCCAGAACCCTATGAGGACCCCTTTCTAAGGGAATCCTCCCTGCACAGCTTGGGGTGACCAGAGTGAGGAGGAAGAGGCTGCCCAGTGACTCCTGGGACAAAGGGAGGAAGGCAGCGATACAAATGACCGCGTCCCTCCCCAGCAGAGCCAGGATGATGGCAGAGGACAGCCATCACTACGTGGCCATCCCAGGACATCAAAAAACCTCCCATATCTCTCCCACAAAAAACTGATCAACTCCAGAGGGGCTCCCTGTCCTGCCCAAGCAGGGTAGTTACCCCTATGAGGATAAGGCAAGGCTTCACACCCTGCCTCACCCCAGTGGGGAGGGGCTCCCAGCCCTAAGCTGGCCTGGCCGAAAATGGGGCAGGGAGGCTGGGCCGGGGCCAGGAGCTCTGGGCAGCTCAGTTGTTAAGTTCAGTAAGGATGACCCGCAGCTCGTTAGTGAGAACACGGTTTTTCTCGGCCTCCTGCTGAGAGCGCTCTAGAGAAAATGGAGACATCAACGCAGCACAGGAAAGAGAGAGAAAAAAGTGAGTTAGTGAAAAGAGACAGCATTTCTGAAAGCCTTTGCAGGAAACACCACAAGCCACTCAGCCAGTGGTGGGATACAGCTGGACTGGCAGGAGGAGACAGCCAGTCTCGGTGCAGGGACAAGGCTGTAGGTTCATCAATTTGGAAACTGGGTTCTGGGACACGGTAGGGTGGTGAGGAATGAGGAGGGGGTATGAAGACCAATTTAGGGATCACAAGAGATCACTGCTGAAGGGTAGTGCCAGCCCCTTCACCAAGGGAAGGGGATGCAGGAGCCATGACAGGGCTGAGATTGCTTATTTTAGGCAATGTCCGGGAGTGGAGACAGGGAATAGACAGGACCAGGTCTAACCCTGCTACTTCACGCCAAAAGACTCATGGAGAAGATGGGATGAGATGAGGAAAGCTGTGTACGAGAGTCAGAGGGTGGCTGGGGCCAGCAGACTGGCCCTGTTCCACTTAGCCTGGCAGAGCAGGAGCCTCTTGGGTCTCAGCCATGGTCACCCCAGGGGGCCCGTGGCTGCAGGCTGCCTGCAACCACCTCCTACCACACTGCTGACAGTACCCACATGAGACAGGCAGGAGATGAGGGATAGAGTGGCATGAAGAAAACAAAGGAGAAAACAATGTTGAAATTTTATTGATATCAACTCATTAACCCAGAAGGACAGAACACAAAAGAAAAGTCATGAGATGCAAACTGAAGAGCAATGTGCAAAGGACAGAAGGGTGAGGGAGGAGTGGGGGTCGCCTGCCTGCCGGAGAACAAGGTGTCTGCACAGTTGGATCCAACCCTCTATCCCCCAGGCCTGAGCTTTGGCAGTGGAGGTGCCGCTTCCCCAGTGCAGGTCATCCCCATGCTGGGGCCAGCAAGCAGCAGCGGGGGGCATTGCTGGAAGTATATGGGGGGGGAATGGCCCCCCAGCCCCAGAGCTGCAGGGTCCCCAGTGCTTCTGCTGCTGGGGAGCCAAGGAGGGAGCTGCTGAAACAAAGGGCTTCTGGGTACAGTCCTGATCCCCAGGGCAATGCTGTGGCATGGGCCTACAACTCCATTGTCCAGTCAGTATGTGGGGCTGCTCTCCTGCCCTGAACAAACAGCTCTAAGCACCTACATCTTGTCTCCCCAAAGAGGGGTACAGCGGGAACACCCTGGGTCAGCTCCTGTCCCAAAGGAGCTGATGGACAGGCACAGGCTAGGTAGGACAGAGGAGGACAGAGAGGGTAGGGAGAGAGGTGGGATGGCCAGGCAGGCAAACAGCCGAGCTGGGGAGGGGAGAGACAGGCAGGGAGCAGGTGCAGTGCTGGTGCCCAGCGTGGGGCTCAGAGGGAGGTGATGTCGTTAAGTGCATTGTCCAGCTCCTCGCTGATGGCTTTGTACTTCATCTTCTGCGCATACACTTCATCTGCAGGTGGGGGCAGGCAGGGAGCAGACGGTGGAATAGAGTGGAGGGCACAAGGTGGAGAGAGAGAGTGGCTGTGAGCAGTGGGTGGGCTGAGGGCAGCAGGAGTGTGCGGGCACAGGCAGCATGGATGTGACCCTATTCCCCACGCAAGGGCAGAGCCCAGACCCCAGGAGCCCTGCACTCCTGCACCAGACACCATGGCATCCAGCCTCCCCACTCCCAGAACTCCCGCCCATCCCCTCCCTCTGGCCAAGCACTGACCAGCCCCACCAGGGGCATGGTGTGTCCAGTGCTGTCCCAGGAAAGAGGGACACAGGGCTGGTGGGGACATTTTACCTTCTAGGTCATCAATAGTTTTCTCCAGCTTTGCCACAGACCTCTCTGCAAACTCCGCTCGGGTCTCAGCCTGTGGGAAGCACAGTGGGGAAGGGGTGAGCTGCAGGACACAACAGGAGTGGTGCAGGCTGCACTGCACTCCAAATCTGCACCATTTGCATCTCTGGCACCCTTCTCCGGAAGCTCTCCCATGGGAAAGGCAAGGGACAGAAGTGACTTGGGCTCCATGGAGCCTCACACCCCAAATCACAACAGACTAATGAAGGTCATCCCAGATGCAGGCACCTGCTATGCTGCAGGGCTGCAATTTAGGAAACTGTGAGAGGACATAGGCATAATGGGGTCAAAACCCATTCAGGATGGCAAGCTCATGCCTGTACTGATTCAGTGGTGGCCCTACACCCCTTACCTCCTTCAGTTTTTCCCCTAGAAGCTTGATTTCCTCCTCATACTTATCCTCCTTGGTGGAATACTGCAGAGACAGACAAGCACCTGTAAGTCCCAAGGCATGCCTCCAGCTGTCCTTCACCCCAGCAGAAGACCACAGCACTCCCAGCCCCCACACACTCTTCCCAGCTCCCCCACACTCTTCCCAGCCCCAGCAGCCTCGCTGGGTCCTACCTTGTCAGCCTGGGCCTCCAGGGACTTCAAGTTGTTGGTGACAATTTTCAGCTCCTCCTCTAGGTCACCACATTTACTACATCCCAAGCAGGGCCGGCAGGAAGGGGGGAGTGGGGCCAGAGGGCAGGAGAGAGGCAGGAGCAGAAAGAACAGGCACGGGGAAGCAGGAAAGAAAGAGAGAAAACAAGTTGAGAGAGGAGAAGACTCAGTGCAGGTGGACCAGGAGCAGAGCCGCTGCGAGCGGGAGCTGCCGGGACGCATCTGTTCATCCATTCCTTGTGCTTCCTTGCACGGATACCTCGTGCATCACCACCAGCCAAGCTCTCGCTGGCCCCGCCAAGGGAAGCAGGGATGGAGGGATGGAGGAGCGTGCCCGGCCTGCACCTGCTGGAGAGGGAGGCGAGGGNGGTGGTGGAGGCAGTGGTGCAGAAAGGAGAGAGGTGGCTCGCATGGTTCGAGAGACAGCAACAGAGAGAGGGGGCTGCTGCACATCGCCCCACGCCCCTGCCCCAGTACCTCTTCCTCTGAGGCAATGAGGGATTTGAGAGACTGGTCCATGGTCCGCAGCTCTTCTTCCAACTGTCTCACTCGGCTGGGGTGAAGAGGGGCACCCCGGGAGGGGGACAGCAGAGAACAGGGTCAAGGATGTGATGCTGGTGGGTTGGCACCCCCCACCCCAGCTTGCAATCCCAAAGACCACCCCAGTGACAGACCCTACTGCTTCCAGGGAGGGATATCCCCATCCCCATCCCCATGTCTGCCAGGGATTTGGGACAAGGGCTGTGTGGGACCCCTGCACGCTGCCCACCAGGAGCCCCGCTCACCTCTCAGCCACCTCTGCCCTCTCCTCTGAGCGCTCCAGCTCTCCCTCAAGGACGACCAGCTTGCGGGCGACCTGTTGGTGGCAGTGAGAGGCCCATGTTGGCCCTGTGCTTGCCCCAGCTGGGGGCACAGGGCTGTGAGGAGATGGCTCTGGGTGCTGCCAGGGTGTCAGGACAGGGGAAGGGGATATACACCTCCTCATATTTGCGGTCAGCCTCCTCTGCTATGTGCTTCGCCTCTTTCAGCTGCATTTCCTGGAGTTCCATCTTCTCCTCATCTTTCATGGCCCTGTTTTCAATGACCTTCATGCCTCTGAGGAAAGACCATGACAGAAGATGTTACTGCTGTGGGTCAAGGTGTCATCTGCACACCCTGCAGGCCCATCTGCACATCCTGTACCCTAACCACACCACCCTCCAGCTCCAGAGACATGGGACATTGCTCGGGGAGGATGGCACGCAGGAAGGTCACACCAGCTGTACCCCAGAAATGCTCCTGTGCAGAATTACGGTGAAGCTGACCCCAGGGCTATGTTCCAGAGTGAGGTATGGCTATGGTGCTTCTCAAGCAGGCAGGTCCTGAACTCATGTTTGGAGGGGAAGAAGTGTGCAGCCCAGGACAAACCAGCCACAATCTCCACAAAAAAAGCCTGACAGGCTGGCAGACCTTAGGAAATACTGGAAAACATCCTGTGGCAGCGCCTTTCTCATTCAGGGTGATGCTCACAAACAGGGGATTACCAAAACCCTGCAAACCCTCACAGAAGGGACCCCTGCAGACTCTTCTCCTCTCACTCAGGTGCTGTTGCTCAGCTGGTCTTTGCCGATGGAGAGAAGAGCTCACGTAGCCGTCAGGAGTGCTGTGACATGTCCGGGCACTCCCATACAACCTGAGTGCCCTTGCCTGCACAGTTCCAGTCTGGGAAATGTGCTTGCCACGAGGATGGGGCAACACACACCCTGTAGAACTCTCTTTGAATGAGGCTGTCTTGTTCTCAAATCTGACCTTAGTTACCAGCACAGAAGTTCCCTCCTGGGCTGTTGTTGTGTCTTTGAGCATAGAAAGCTGCTCTGGGGAAAAAAACATGTTCATATCTTCCTCTGGCTTTGGTTGCAGTCTGATGCTTTTATAAATACCAGACAAAATTTTTCAAGATTTAATGTGTGCTCTGGATAAGAATATCTGTATCTGGGGGACTTCTTTGTGTTGTGGCTTTATTCTCTCCATTTGAAGTCTGCAGGAAAACCAACACAAACCCCACTAAGGCCACTTCAGAGGGACGCCACTGCAAAACTAAGGGGGCTGTCTGCAATCAGTGGTGACCTGATACTACTCCCACTGTCCCTTTCCATCTCACCTCTCGCTCTCATCAGCTGCCTTCTCAGCTTCCTCCAGCTTCTGCAGGGCAGTGGCCAGGCGCTCCTGGGCACGGTCCAGCTCCTCCTCTACCAGCTGGATGCGGCGATTGAGGGAAGCCACTTCAGCCTCAGCCTGGGGGAACAGAAACCCCTCAGTCGTCCCATGTCGCATACATATATTGAAAAAAGCATTTTCAATGGTTACTCCTACATTAACCATGTGGAATGCCCCTTGGCACAGTGCGACAAGCCCATGTTCACTGGAATGGCATGCCTGACCATGCATCCCCTCGCCTCTCCACAGGGTTAACTCCATCCCTAGTGGCTTTTGATGCTGGCTTCCCCCAGCCTTGCAGTCCCAGCCTGGCATGTGCAGCCCCACCATGTCCTCGCACCTCCAGCTCCCGCCCTGGAGGGGGACAGGACATGTTCGCTGGGGTAGGATGGCCATAGCAGCTGTGCCGTCATGGGGATGGTATTTGGGGTTTGCAGAGCAGTGAGTAAAGGGGGAGGAATGCCCTGTGCGGCTTCTCTCCCGAAAAGGAGATCGGAGCTGCTTGTGGATTTCCTGTTTACAGAGGCGGTGGAGTGAGCCGGGAGCTTCTCCTGCGGGAACCCCCAGGGCCCTGTGCAACAGGGCAGCCTGAAGCCAAGCACGGAGCCCCCCCAGCTGATGTACAGCACAGTGCCGGGGGCAGTGGAGCGAGTCGCCCTCGGCAGGCTGGCGCCCGGCCAAGATGAGGCTGGCAGGACCACAGCCCTCCCTTTCCCAGGCTCCCCACGCACAGGGCTGAGAGCTGGGGCTGGCCAGGGAGCAGTGGCCCTGGCCCTCCGCCAGCCCGTTGACGCCTGGCCTTGCACTCTTTCCATTTGGTAAAGGCCTCCTGCTCCATCACCACAGTTGGGAAATGCTGCCTCAGCAGCTCCCAGCCTCGCTTCCCACCAGGGGGGTGCGAGGAAGACAAACCCCGGAATATCAAGGGATGGGTGGCAATAAGACCTCACCATGGGGAGCAGCCCCATGCACCAACCCAGGAGATAGTGTCTCCTGCTTATTCACAGGCTGCAGCCAAGACTGACTGGCTGCAGTGCCTGGACACATCCAGCTTCATGCTCCATTATTGGGAATGCCCCAGGGAATATTAGCCAAGCACAAGGACTATGGGAGCAGCAATGGGCTGTCATCCTGCATGGCCCCACTGGGCACTCGCAATTCCCTGTGGGGAGCTGGCAGGGTGGGGACAGGCACAGCCGGCACCTCTCTGGGAGGGCTGCCAGCCCCACAGCTGCCAGACCCACAGCCGCCTCCGCCCCATGAACACTCTTTCTACAGACTTTCTGAGAGCTTGTCCCTTGCCAGACTGCCCAGTGGGGAACTGGAGCTGGCCCCCACAGGGCAATGCTCTGCCTGCAGCATCAACCTCACTGCGTCGGTAGATTATTTTTTTTTCCCAGGGAATCACCCCCAAATTGGGTCAGACCTGCCCGGACGGACGCTCGGGAACATGAGCTCTCCCAGCAGATCCCAGTGACCGGGGAACCCGATCTGAGGCTGCAGGAAGGGGCCATTTCCTCCGCACACAGCCCGAGTGACAACAACCCGGGTACCGCACCCAGCTCTGCCGCTCCTGATATGGTGAGAATGTTGAATGAGTGGGCATAGGAAACAGAAAGAAAGGAAGAAAACAGAAAGCTCCAACAACTAAAAAGACAAACCAGGAAAAAGCTGCAGCTTGGGAATGCCATCCCACTTCCAGAATGGAAATTTTGGCCTGAGGCAGTGTGAAGGGGTGGCTTGTCCCCATGAAGGGACAGGCTGGAAAGCTAAAGCTCTGAGGCCCGGACCACAGAGTCCGCTGGAAGCCAGACAAGAGCCTGGGCGTGGGATTCTGAGCTGTGCACGCCGGCCTTCCAGGGAGAGGATCCTTTCCCAGGAGGCGCCCGATCCCAAGGCAGGGCTGGCCGCCGCCCGCTCCCAGCGCCGGCGAGCCGGGAAGCCGTGGGGAGCCCCGCTGCACGCAGCATCTTCTCTCGGAGGAGGGAGGCGGCTGGCGGAGGCTGCCCGCAGGCAGGGACTGCCCCGAGCTCCCTAACCCCGGGGCTCTCGCCAGCTGGGTGGCAGCTCCCGGCGGCTCCCCGGGGACCTCCCGGCGCTCCTCCGCCCCGGGGGCAGCCAGCCCGGCTACCGGGGCTCGGGGGNNCCCGCCGGAAGAGATGCCGGTAGCGGGGCCGGAGCCGCCGGGACATCCCGGGGAGCTGCCGGGGTGCCCCGCGCCCTCCTCTTCCCATCCCAGCGGCCCTTACCCGCTCGCGGGCCTGCCGCTCGGCATCGGCCTCCCGCTGCAGGTGCTCGGCGCGCTCCTCCGCCTCGTCGGCCACCTGCTGCAGGCTCTGGATCTTCTTCTTGACGGCATCGATGGAGCTGGCGCTGGCCATGGCGGGGGCTGCCGGGCGGGAGGCGCCCACGCCGAGCCCCT